>VIAV01000026.1:0-30602 GCA_009618065.1 Bathycoccus sp. SAG4 | reverse complement strand
CCCGCGATCAACATGCACGATTTACTCATGATGGTAGGTTCGTCCGCAACACCCGCACGTGTTTAACGAATCGTCCATCGTCTGCGTCAAATCCTCCAACTTCCTTTTCAGTTCAGCTCGCTCGCAGTTACTTTCCCCGAGCGCGTGCGTCCACAACAGAGGGTGCACGTATTCTTTCTCACGCCCACGCTCGTAGACCATTGAGATCAACTCTTCCGTATCCCAACCCTCGCGTTTCAACGCGTTCCATCCGAGGACAATTGCCTCCCTCGACGCGCACTCGACCAAACGAAACTTCTTCGGTACCCTCTCGCGTATTTTCTGCACGTTTTCTCTCACCTCTCTCGAGGTGTGCGTTAAAAACTTGATCGTCGTCGGGTTCACGCGAGATAACACGTGTCGCTCGCACATCGTTGCTCCTCGGTTGGTGTTCGACGTCTGCCATCTCTCTCTCTCTCTCTCCTTTTTTTGTTTGAGGCGTTTTTTCTTCTCTCCAAAAGGAGAGACTTTTTACTTTAGAAGAAGAAGAAGAAGAAGAAGAAGAAGAAGAAGAAGAAGAAAAATCTTCGACCTCGCGTCACAAAAATACAGGGTGTGCGCGCGAACGCGACGCGGATCGAAAACGCGCGCGCGTGGAGGGAGATTGTCTCAAAGAAGAAGAAGAAGAAGAAGAAGAAGAAGAAGAAGAGATCTTTGGCGGTTGGCGTGCCTTTTTCTGAGCTTCTTCTTCGTGTCTTCTTTGTGGTCAGCTCCGAACGTTTTTTAAAAGGGACTTTTACACTTTTGAAGAGGTGTTCCAGAGGACTTTTGGGAGAAACGCGAGGTAAGAACGCGAGGTATTCCGATACGCGTACGTACCTGAGACGAACTCAGAGCGTGCGTTGGTGAACTTGCTTTGCGATTAATCGCTTGCGTAGAGTTGAGAGAGACTGAGTTGAGAGAGAGAGAGGCAGACAGAGAGACTCGTATTTTTTCCTTCTTTTCTTGGAACTTGCTACGGAAAACGCCGTCGACGATGTCAAGCGAAGGTAATGATAATGGATTAGTATGGCGACTGGTGACGGATCATCCGGATATTTTTGATACCCACATCACGACGAAGCTGAACGGTAACGAGGTTAAATTTTTCTACGACGTGAACAGTGAAAGTCGAGCGGCGATACAAAGGTCGGGCGTGTGCTTGCCTGTTGCATTCAAGATTGGTGATTTTGACACGACGTCGACCATATCATGGGCTTTGGAGAAGTGTACTGAAAAGAAGGAACGATTTTGTTGGAAAATGGCTGAGAATGGAAACATGGAATTTCTTAAATTTTTGCACGAAAACGGATGTCCTTGGGATGAAAGTACTTGTGCTGTAGCTGCCTTTAATGGTCATTTCGAATGTTTGAAATACGCGCACGAAAAAGGATGTCCTTGGCATGAATATACATGTTCTAATGCTGCCTTTAATGGTCACCTCGAGTGTTTGAAATACGCGCACGAAAACGAATGTTCGTGGGATAGAGGGACTTGTTTTATTGCTGCCCAAAATGGTCACCTCGAGTGTTTGAAATACGCGCACGAAAATGGATGTCCTTGGGATGAAGATACTTGTTTTTATGCTGCCCAAAAAGGTCACCTCGAGTGTTTGAAATACGCGCGCGAAAACGGATGTCCTTGGGATAGAAGTACTTTTAGAGATGCTGCCGAAAATGGTCACCTCGAGTGTTTGAAATATGCGCACGAAAACGGATGTCCTGGGAGTGCGAAATATGCGCATCTTATTCCACGCGCGCAAACCCACGAGTAAAGAAAGAAAGAAAGAAAGAAAGAAAGAAAGAAAGACACGTTGAAATACTACTTTAAGTACCAAAAAAAGTTTCCATTTTATCGTACCGACACACTTTTCTGTTGCGCGTGTGAGTAAATTATTATTGGTGTTCACTTCGACCATAATAGACGAAAAAAAAAGCGTTGACTTTTTGGGGACGAAATAATCCAAAAAAAAAAAAAGGAACAAAAAAAATTCGACATTAATTAATCATCGCTGGTTTGTGAGAGAGAAGAGGTCATGCTTTTCGCCGCCTCCGGGGGGTCCTCCTCGTCGTCCGACGACGAGGAGGACCCCCCGGAAAAAGGGGAGGAGGAGAAGCGGATGCACCACTGGGAGAAGAAATACCAAAAGCAGCAACAGCGAAGACGAGGCTTTTTTTTCGGCACGTCGTCGCACATCATGCGACGAGCGGCGTCGGTGGGCGATTTGCTGAGAAAAGTTGACCGGAACACCGCGGCGATTGCGACGGCGATGTCGAAAAAGAAGAAAAAGAAAAAGACGACGATAATAACAGCCGAGAGTAATATCACGACGACTCAAAACATCGCCATCGCGATTCTCTCCTCTCTTCTCTTCCTCTCTTTGCTCGTCAACAAGCAGCAAAACACGCACACGAAAATTCGAGAAATAGATAGCAAACTGCACAACACGATATCCGCTTTGACGACGAGAGCGCAATGGAGCGAGGTAGAGAAAAAGAAGGATCATCAAAAGATCATCAGAAAAAGACTCGAGGAGGCGGATTTGTTGGACGAGTACGGGTTACCGACGTTCGCGGCACAGTGCGAACGAGGGGTAAAGTGGCCGTTGATTTCGTCGTCGTCGTCGTCGTCCGTACATCTCTTTACCGAAGAATCTCTTTGCGAAGCGTTTTTGGATGAACTGCCGAAAACGTTGAGAGTGCACGCGTTTCCTTTGGCCGCGAAAGCTCAGATGAAATATAACGCGTTGAGAAAACTGCCGACGTTTAATCGAGGATACGACGTAGAGGATTATCTCGTGAAATGGCTTTCCAATGGCCCGTTTTCAAAAATCAATCACGAAACGTTGACTGCGAAAACCAAAATCGCCTATTTGGTGGCTGTTCAACCGTATTTAGATCGGGTTTCGTCGTTCCCGTTTACAAATGGACGCACGAGCATCTCTTCGGCTTTGAAACATGCCATTCAATACGCGAAAAAAGTGAACCCGAGCTTATGGAAACAATCGAAGGGTAGACGAGTCATCGTCAACGCGCACGATTTCGGCACCGAGTTGGCGACGGGAATTTTTCCCGACGAGGACGACAAGGATGATGATGATGTGTACGACGACAATAACGACAAAAATTATCAATCTTCGTCGTTGATAAACACCACGCATTTCATTGTCTCAAACTCTGAATGTGAGGTGGAGGAGGCGCCGTTTGATGCAAAGAAAGACGTCGCCGTGGTGCCTTCCTTGTCGTTTTTTTTGCCGAGAGAAGCGATATCGAGACGACTGGTTGATCTATCGCACTTTATGCGCGACGAGGACGAATACGTATCGTTTGGTTTAGAGTTACCCAAATACGACGCCGACAGACACATTCGATTAATGTTTAGAGGAACTAATCGAGGTCCTTTGCGCGAAGAAGTCTTTCAATTTCTCACCAAAAACGGGAACCCGGAAGACTCGATAGAAACCACCGGCGTCGCCTCGCCGCAAGAGTACATGTCCTTAATGGAACAGAGCAGATACTGCTTGCACGTCCGAGGCACGCGAGTGATGTCTCCACGATTGATCGAGTTGATGCTCTTCGGATGTGTCCCAGTCATCGTCTCTGACGCGTACGAACTCCCATTAGCGTGGTTCCTCGACTGGTCCAAATTTTCTATCCGCGTCCCGGAATCCGAGTACGAGAACATTCACTCCTACATCGAAAGCGCAAACTGGCGAGAGTTACACTCAAATTTAGGTCGCGTGCTTAGTTTCTTCGTCTATCACAAGAACAGTCCAATCATCGGAGACGCATTTTACGCGACCTCGCTCGCGTTGTTGAAGAAAATCGAGCGCCAAGACGCCGACGCCGACGCGGAGCGAAACGTCGTCGAGCAGAGCGACTCTTATTAGAGTTACGACGCGCTTTTGTAACACCACTGTTAGTATTACTATCGCTGTACCACACAACTCACCACCACCAACACCACGGGTCGTCGTCGTCGTCGTTCTCGCTTCGCGGCCTTCCCCTTCGGTACCACCCCGCTTTTTTTTTTTTGAGTCGAAGAAGAAGACAACAACACTACCATACGCGTATCATCTCATACTCTCTTTTTGTGTCTCTTTTTGGTCGTCGTCCTTTTCATCAGGAAAAAAAAAAGAAAAGAAAAGAAAAGAAACAAAGACTTTTGCGTGTGGGAGACCAACAACACACAAGTCGACGACCAAAGAAAAAAAACTCTTCTCTCGTGTCGTCTCAAAAAACAAAAAACAAACAAAAAACAACACACACATTTTTTAGGGGGAAGAAAGACCACAAGACCAAAGAAGACAAAAAAACAAAACAAAAAAAAATCTCTTTTCTCGGCACGTGTTGTTTTCTCGAGCGTTGTGCGTCTCTCGTTTCCGTCTCGACCGGCGCGTTTGCGTCTCTCGTTTGCGTTTTAAAACGCGGAAAAAATAAAGCAACACAAAACACAACAACTGTTTTCATTTCATCATCATCATCATCACTCTTTTTGTCGTCGTCGTCTTCCTTTGAATAATCGAGTCTTTATTACCACCACCACACAAAAAGGAGCGCGCGCCGGTGGTGGAGCGTCTCGAAGAAGAAGAAGGCAGACGACCGCGGCCTCGCAAAAAAACGCGTCGGTGACGGAGAGAGAAGGTCCTTTTGTCTGAGAAGAGGATTGAGAGAGTTGATTTTTTTGGGATCGATCGGCATCGTCTCTCCTCCCGCGCACAAAAAAAAAGACAAAACTCGAAACGTCATCTCGTCGTCAACACCAACACCGGACGTGGGGACGACCATCATCATCATCATCATCGACTTTGGATCATCGTCGAACGCGATGGACGACGACACGAGAACAACGAAGACTGGAACGAACGGATCGTCGGAAAAAACAGACGACGACGACGACGCGAACAAAAACGACGAAAAGAAAGACATCGAGATGACGACGACGACGCGTGTGGGGCAATTGGTGGTGCCCCCCTCTTTGGGGGAGGACAAGGAAATGCCCAACAATGTCGCCGAAACCGCCGCGGCGCGCGCGGCGTGCAAAAACGACGAGACCATCAGAAAAAACGCGAGCGATTCAGATTTGACGGCGACGAATTTTGAGATGCATAATAACGCGTCGTCCAACGGGTCCGCGCAGCAAGACCCCGGATCTTCTGATCCAAACGGCAAGCCGAGTAAACCGCCGAGTAAACCGTCTTTGTTGAACCCGAAGAATGCCAACAACAACAACAGCGCCGGGGAAAGCGCGAAATTGGCAAGCATCACTACCACGCCAAAAAAAGAGGACATAACATCTCCGAGTCGACGGGAGTCCGGACGAATCAAATCGTTGCACGTGCAAAGAGCGACGCTGGATGCGGAAGCCAAAGCGAGAGCGTTGAAGTTTACGTGTTCGTTATTCCCGCGCGCGAATATTCGAGTGAAATATCTCGGCATGGTGGATGAAGAAATAGCCGAGAAGATGGACGTGGAAAAGATGGCAAAAGAGCATTACAAGGAAGGAGGGAACGTTCAAACGTTTTCTTCTTCTAAGTCTTTGGCTAACGTGGAGAAGAATGAAGTGTTGAAACCGCTCGGGTATAGGTGCGAAGGGACGTTGTTCTCGGAACCGTTTGAAGCGACCATCGATGAAAACGGATACCACTTCGTCCGATGGGGCGCGGAAGGCGAAGGTAGACGCGTCGTTGAAACGCCGTGCTCAACATCCATTTCAATCGAAAAGAAGAAGACGACAACTTCAGAAGAACAAAATGAAATGGCAAATAATAACGATAACGATAGCAGCGATACGACGCCAACGAATAATAATAATAATAATAATAATAATAATAATAATAATAATAATAATAAAGGATTATTAGACGTGGACGCGTCGGTAAAGTGCATTGTGGAAGAAATCGCGCGTCGTTTTGACAACAAAATACCGGGCATGAAACCGTCCTCCTCCTCTTTGTTAAAATTAAATACCGGAAATAGTAACAACAACAACGGAAACGGAAGTGGTAGTCGTCTGTGTTCCAACTGTGGTGCCGGGAGTAACTCGACGCCTTTGATGCGCAGGGGTCCGGACGGCGTGCGTTCGTTATGCAACGCGTGTGGTTTATGGTACGCTCGAAGAGGAACGCAACGGCCAGTGGAAGGTGGTAGTGTCGCGGAGAGAGAAGCCAAGGCGGCGAAAGAATCTATGTCTGCAACGGGTGGACAAGACCGCGGCGGCGACGGGGAGTTGAATATACAAACGAAAGAAGAAGAAGAAGAAGCAAAACGTCAGCGGGAAAAAGAAATAGAAGAAAAAGAGAAGTTGGCTCGAATGGTTCCCAAAATTGAGAGTTTAAGTGGCTACGCCGTCTTTGGATATCACGAACACATCGTTCAAGAAGCGCTTCGAGCGCACCTCATCGCAAAATACGCGCCTTCTTTGGGCATCGACGTTTTGATGGCAGCCGGGATGAAAAAATACGGAAGATACGAATCGTCTTTGTCATTGTTGAAGGACGGGAAGAACCAACCGGCGGAACAGAGACGGTCTTCGAAGCGCGAACGCAAAGAAATCACAAAGTTTGTCGATGTCGCTTACACGAATGCACCGCCGAGGCGAAAAACGAACACGTCGTCAAAGGCAGCATCGAAAAAGCTCAAAGCGCAACAAGCGAGCGAAGGAAGAGTGGCGAAGAAAGTGGCAGCGGCAGCTGGTGGTGCACACGTTGCGAAGAAAGTGGGTATGCGAAAGAATGCCTCCGATCGATCCATGACTGACCGATTCTTCGGCGGCTTGAACGAACCACCGATTACTTCGAACAAGAACAAGAACGTTCAGCAACATCGACAACCAACTGTCTCAGACGACTTACAATCCTGGGAAAACGACCTCTTCAATAACAGTTTTGGAGGGGAACAAATGTACACAAATATTATCCTTGGAAACCAAGAACGTCAGCAACAGCACTCTAACCAACAGCAACTCATGAGAGACGGCAGCGGAGAGCTCAGAGGTTTCTCGCCGCCAAATAATATTAGTAACGCGAACATCATCAACAACGTTCCCAACCCAGGAAACTTTCAAATCGAAGACGATTTGCTCGGCTTAGACGCACTGATCGATAATCACGAAAGTTTAATGGACGGGAACATGTTTTAAAAAGATGATGCACTACTAATATAGAGAAGAAGAAGAAGAAAAAGAAGAAGAAGTTGTATTTTTATTAATAGCCACAAAGAAGTTTTGATTTGATGGTAACAATTTGATAGACTTAACAATAAACAATGAAAGTAACGAATAAATGTTTACACGCGACCGGTGTAATTGTGCGGGTCAATGACGTACTTTTTACTCGCCCCTTTGTCAAAATCGGCGTAGCCTCTCGGCGCATCGTCCAAGGAAATCACTTCCACGTTCACCGCTTTATCGATTTGCACTCGATCGAACAAAATCGCATTCATCAAATTTCTGTTATACTTCAACGTCGGGCACTGACCGGTCGCGAAAGACAACGACTTTGCCCACCCAAGACCTAATCGCATATTCAAGTTTCCGGTTTTCGCGGCATCTTCCATTGCTCCCGGATCTTCGGTGACATACAAACCGGGAATACCAACCGCGCCGCCGGCTTTGGTCACCGTCATGCAATCGTTCAAAACTTGCGCCGGCACTTCCTTTTCATGGTTGTGTCCACACCCTCTCGCTTCAAAGCCGACGCAATCGACCGCGGCGTCCACTTCTGGCGTCCCTAAAATCTTTTCGATTTGTTCATCCACAGACCCTTTGGTAATGTCCACGATTTCGCACCCGAACGATTTCGCCTGGTTCAAGCGTTCCGGAATCGCATCGCCGACAATCACACACGCCGCGCCAAGTAACTGTGCACTCGCAGCACACGCCAAACCAACCGGTCCAGCACCGGCAACGTACACGGTCGACCCCGGTTGCACGCCCGCAGTGACTGCCCCGTGGTACCCAGTCGGAAAAATATCCGACAACAAGGTCAAACTCGTAATCTTCTCCTTCGCTTGTTCCTTGTCTGGAAACTTGAGCAAGTTAAAATCGGCGTATGGAACCATCACATATTCCGCTTGACCGCCAATCCATCCTCCCATGTCGACGTAACCATACGCCGCACCCGGTCTCGCTGGGTTCACGTTCAAACAAATCCCGGTGTGGCCTCGTCGGCAGTTATCGCATCTTCCGCACGCGATGTTAAACGGCACCGAACACACGTCTCCTTTCTTGATAAACTCGACGCCTTGCCCGACTTCGATGACTTCACCGGTAATTTCGTGGCCTAAAACCATGTGTCCACCGGGTAAAGACGTTCGGCCTCGGACCATGTGTTGATCGCTCCCGCAAATATTCGTCGTGACGACTTTTAAAATTACCCCGTGTTCGCACTTCCTCTTTTGCCGTTCGGACACCACCGGAGAGTTGGTCGAGTCGAGCTCGAGTTTTGGGAACGGGATATCCTTCACCTGAACGTCGTTCGGGCCCATGAACACGACGCCTCTGTTCTCGCTTCCAGCGCTCGAAGAGGACGAAAACCCTCTCCCGTTCGTCGAGGCGTCGCGGCACCCGCACCCGCAGTTCGCCCCGTGCGGTCGGACCCCGGACGGCATCGCATCGGGAACGTATCCACACGATGATGTCGTGGCGGGAATCGCTCCACAGAAAGGCGTACCACCACTCCCCCCAGAAAAGGTGGGAGGAGTATTCATAAAGCGACCCCCGGCGCGTTTCGCGACGTTTGACGCCGCCGATCTCATCGTCGTCGTCTTCAAAAAATCAAATCGCCAATGATACTACTCACTCGAGAAGAGAGAAAGAAAAGAGGCGGAGGAGGACCCTCCGTTCGTCCACAACACCGATGAAAGTTTTTGTGGTGGGTGTTATACTTTCTCTCTGACGTGGACCGTATCTAAAAACGTTTACCCATTTTTTAGGGTTTATGGTCTCACATCAAGGTGCAAAGGTCTCTTTTCTTCTCCGAAAAAAAAAAGACAAAAAAAAAATCGCTCTCGAGAAAAAAGAACACACTTTCTACTTTCAACACCACTGCGCGAAAAGGCCTCTCATCAGTCCACGTCAAAGTCGTCGTTTTGTGTGCCGTGTCGTTTGGTGCATGAGGAGTCCTCGAAGTGGTGTGGCTTCTTCTTCTCTCTCGCCCCGGGGACAACCATCGTCGTTTTCGTCGTTTTTTCGTGACGCTGCCACCCCCACCGCCGCCGAAACAAAAACAGGGAAGAATCGATATCATCGTCGTCGAAAAAGTCGATTGGTGATTCGTGGTGGTGGTGTAGAAGAAACGGGACGCACGACGAGAGAAGCGGACGACGCGATGAGGAAGGCATCGTCGGCGGAGGCAACGACGACGACGACGACGACGACGTCTGGAGGAGACGAGGACGACGAGACCAACACCGTATTTTCGACGAAACCATCGCTTCTGGGGAAACTTGGCCAGTCCATGAATGTTGCAGGCATCTCTTTATTCCTCAAACTCGCCGTCTCGGACGCCTCGCTCGCCGTGCCGCACGTCGACTGCGAATCGATCCAAGATATCGATTGGTTCAAGTTGAAACAAGCGGGATTTACCGCAGTTATTTTTGATAAAGATAACACGCTGACTATTCCGTACGCGACGGACGTGTATCCGCCGTTGCTAGAAAGCGTGAAGGAGTGTACGCAGGCGTTTGGGAACGAACGCGTGTGCGTGTATTCCAATTCGGCCGGGTTGGAACAGTACGACCCAAACGGGATGGAGGCGAAACATTTGGAGAAGGAGTTAGGGATTCGAGTGGCGAGACACAAGGAGAAGAAACCGAGCGGAAGTGGTGCTGAGCTCGCCAAGTTTTTAAACAACGATAGTCATAGCAAGAAGGAAAGTAGCAATAGCAGAGGCGAGACGAATTCTCCGTGCGAAAAGTTCGTTTTCGTCGGCGACAGGTACCTCACCGACGTCGTCTTCGGGAACAAATCCGGCATGTTTACCATCCGCGTCGCCCCGTTTGACGTCTCGAACGAATCCAAAGCCATAGCCGCGGCTAGATCCATCGAGAGTTACTTCTTACGCAGATGGAGAACGAAAAACAAAACGAAACCAACCCCGCACGCGCTCGACGAAAGAACGAGCGACCAAGAAAGCGTCTACTTAAAAACCAACGGCGCGCGCTCCTGGAGAGAGTAACGCCGCGCTTCACGAAACTCGAAGACTCTCGACGTTTTCTTCTTTCGGCGGAGATTTTTTTTATGTGCCGTCGCGTCTTCTTCGACGATACCATACTAGAGAGAGAGAGCGTTTTTATTTTATGCAGCTTCTTCTTAGTCTTTCGTAGTTACATACATACGTACTACATATGTACGCACTCAAAACTTTGAACGAAATCGTCTCCCTAAAATGAAATGTTCTTCTTTCTTTCTCCTTAATAATTAAGCAAAAAGCTTTGGGTGTTTGTTTTTGGCAGTTTGGTTTTGCTCAAAAGACAAAGAATTAAAAATTGGTCTTTTTCGACCAAAAAAAATTCTGCGGCTGCGAGCTCTCCCACGTGGACTTTTCGGTCCAAAATTAAAGGGATAATACAAAAAGAGCAGCCAAAAAGCGAACAAAAATTGGTCTTCTTCCAAGACAGACTGTACTAATCTTCTCCACTCTTTATCCGCACGACGCACACCTACACACACACCTACACACACAAACACACCGCGCTGGACAACGCGCGTGTAGTATTTGAGACTTTTTGAAGGAGCGGCATTGATACGATGAGCAGCAGCGCGCACGCGTTTTCGTTTTCCGCGAGAGCTTTGATGACGACGACGGCGGCCACACAAACGCCATCTTTCCAAAAGACGCCGGCACTCAGAAAGACGCGCGTCGCGACGACGACGGCGAGGAGAGCTTTGAAGACGACGAGGAGGAAGACGATTCAATCTGCAATCGCCGAGCCGGAAGCGGCAGTTGCCGAGCCGGAAGCGGCCGCTGGTACCGGGAAGAAGGCGAGAGATGATTTGCGCAACATTGCCATAATCGCTCACGTCGACCACGGAAAGACCACTTTGGTGGATTCCATGTTGAAACAATCGTCGGTGTTTCGAGACAACGAAAAAGTCGAGGAAAGAATCATGGACTCGAACGATTTGGAAAGAGAGAGAGGAATTACTATTTTGAGTAAGAATACCTCGGTGGATTACAAAGGGACGAAGTTGAACATCGTGGATACCCCGGGGCACGCCGATTTTGGCGGCGAAGTCGAACGCGTTTTGAACATGGTCGACGGCGTTTTGTTGCTAGTGGACGCGCAAGAAGGACCAATGCCACAAACGAGGTTTGTGTTGAGGAAAGCTTTAGAGCTCGGGTTAAAAGTGTTGGTTGTGGTGAACAAGATTGACAGAGATGGGGCCAGACCGGATTGGGTCATCGACACTACGTTTGATTTGTTCTGCTCATTGGGCGCCGACGACGAATCCTGCGATTTCCCAGTCGTGTACGCGTCTGGTTTCCAAGGTATCGCCGGGGACGACTACACAGACATGAGCGATACGTTAGAGCCATTGTTTGAGGCTATTCTGAGAGAAGTGCCGCCGCCGAAGGTTGACACGGAAGCGCCGTTGCAAATGATGGTGACCAATTTGGATTACGACGACTTTAAAGGTCGCATTGCGCTTGGTCGCGTGAACCAAGGGACGATTTCGAAGAACCAACAGGTTACAATAGGCACTCCGGACGAACCGACGAGAAACGGTAAGATTAACGAGTTGTTCGTGTACAGAAACTTCGCGAAATCATCCATCGAGAAAGTTGGCGCGGGTGACATTTGCGCCATCGCCGGTTTACCGGACGTCATGATTGGCGAAACCATCTTCGTGGATGGCGCGGAACCATTACCGAAACTCTCGGTTGAAGAACCGACGGTTCGAATGTCTATGAGTGTAAATATGTCACCTTTTGCTGGGAAGGAAGGGAAATTTGTTACCTCGAGAAACATCAAGGACAGGTTGGACCGCGAGTTGGAAAGAAACTTGGCGTTGAAAGTTGAACCGGGGGAAACTGCGGATACTTTTGTCATTTGCGGCAGAGGCGCGTTACACATTACCATTTTGATTGAAACCATGAGAAGAGAAGGCTTTGAGTTTTGCATCGGTCCGCCAGAAGTCATCTACCAAGAGATTGATGGGCGCAAATGCGAACCATTCGAAGAGGCTCAAATTGAAGTTGGCGAGGAATACACCGGGTCGTGCGTCGATTTACTTTCGCAAAGAAAAGGTCAAATGCTCGATTTAGTCACTAACGACAAAGGTCAAACGACGTTAAAGTATCTGATTCCGACCAGAGGATTGTTAGGTTTGAGGAATGCGATTTTGACTGCGACGAGAGGTACCGCGGTGCTCAACACGAACTTTGATTCGTACAAAGAATGGGCCGGTGAGATTCAACAAAGAGACAACGGGTCTTTGATTGCCCATGAAACTGGTGCTGCAACGTCTTACGCCATGTTTTCCGCGCAAGAAAGAGGTATTTTGTTCATCAAGCCACAAACGGAAGTGTACGAAGGCATGGTTGTTGGCATTCACCAACGCACGGGCGACTTGAAAGTCAACGTGGCCAAGAAGAAGGCAGCGACGAACGTTCGAAGTAACAAGGACGCCACAGTCGTTTTGAACGAACCAAAAAATATGTCCTTGGATGACTGCGTCGAGTACATCGGTCCGGACGAATTAGTTGAGATTACTCCATTGAACATTCGCATCATGAAGAACCCGAAGATGGGCAAGAGAGCCGATCGATCGAAGAAGGGTGGTGCATAAATTTGTCATCGTCTAAAGCTCCAAACGACCTTCGCCATAAGTTATGAATAATGTTGTTAATATAAGAAAACTTTGCTGAACAGAAGCGTGTTGTTTATTTTAAATACTGATAAAAGATTTGATTGTACATGGTATGCTCGTATCGTTCAACGCTATAAATTTATTCTCTCACTCTTTTTACATCCCAGCTTCCGATAACGATTCAATCGTAATTAAACCCAACAACGTCTTCTTCCCGTCTCCACTGATAACCGGTAAATAATCCACCATTTTCCCATTCAAGTTCATGTTCATTTGCGCCTCGTACGCCATCTGCTCTGCCTCGCAACATCTCGGAAACGCTTTGTTATAGTTCATCAAATCCTTCACCAACAAATTACTCACCTCGGCGCCTTTCGCCACCATAGCTCGTCTCAAATCTCCATCCGAAAACGTCCCCAATAACGTCATATCTTTATCAACCACCAACAAACATCCGCACCCTTTCGTATCTCCGGCCATTTTCACTAAAACCTCCAAACCTTTCTCCTCGGGAGATACCGTCGGCAAACTCTCGATCTTCCTCATCACGTCCTGCACTCTCAAGACTAACCTCTTCCCAATTCTCCCAGCCGGATGATTCATTGCGTACTCATCCTGAGTTAACCCTCTCGCCTGCATAATATACACCGCACACGTATCTCCAAACATCATCTGCAGCGCCGTGTACGTCACCGGCGGTGACACTCGACTCTCGCTCGTCCCAACCGAACTCGAACCTTTCTCAAACGGCTGCAACTCTCCGGGTGCTGGAATCGTCACGTGCATGTCGCACAACTTCGCCAACTGACTCTCCTTATTCGCTGTAGCCGCGACCAAAAAACCTCCTTTCGCTTTCGCGTACGGAACCAAGTTGACCAGCTCCTCTGTCGTTCCGCTCTTGGAAAATAACACCACGATGTCGCCTTCGTTCACGTTTCCAATATCTCCGTGTAATGCATCCACTGGGGCTAAATGTATCGCGCGCGTTCCGGTCGATACCAACGTCTGGCACACTTTCTTCGCGATGTAAGAGGATTTCCCGATTCCCGTGAATAACGTCGTTCCTTTGCAATCTAAAATCTTTTGGCAAAACTTTGCCGTCTCTTCGAAATCTAACGTTTGGAAGAACTGATCGAGAAACGAAGACTGCGCGTGGAATAAACTCTTGATGAAATCTTTGGAGATCTGAGCGGGCGAGGCGTGACCGGGACGAACGCCACCGCAACACCCGGCGAGAATGTTAGACATAATAGCTTCTCGTTGTGTTTTCGTTCGCTCGTTGTTGTCCGCGTCCGCGTGCGTGTGGTGTGGTGTGTGCGTGTGTGTGTGCGCACGGTTGAGACGTTTTTTTGTGGCGAGATTTTTTGAAAGCGAAAGTTGATGAGTCGAGACGCGAACGCGAGATAGTTTTCGCCGAGCGAGAGCGCGCACGACGCTAATTGAAATTCACGCTATTAATGTTCGTGGTATTACAAGTCTCTGAGCAAAGCGTATTCGTCGTCGTTCAAGTCGATGGAGTCGTCGTCTCTTTTGTCACCCTCGTCGTCGATTGATCGCTCTTCTTCTTTTTCTTTTGAGTTCTGCGCTTTCGGGAAGAGCGAAAGAGTATCCAATGAAGGAGAAGAGGCGTTCATGTCGCCAAAAAGACGACAACTAGCGCTTCGCGCGACACTAACGGTGTGTTCGAAAGTTGCGTTGCAATCTGGTCCTGGAAATTTGACAAAGTCTTCGGCGTTGGAGTTCGAAAAACTGACGTCGTCGTCGACGACGTCGGGCATTCGGTAGGAAGTGCCCCATAAAATGGTTGGTTTTTTCGATTCCGTCGTTTCTTCTCCGTTCTCTTTGCCATTCTTCGCAATAGTAAACAGATTATCGATTATATCTGCGAACACATCTTCGAGTAGTACCGTTTTTCGAGACTTTTGGCACAGATGAACAATCAACGTATCTTTCGGACAACACCTTGACGAGTGGTCTAGCTGCGTCGCGAAGCAGACGAATTCATCCTCGTCATTGTACCGTTTTCTGGGACGTGCGGCGGCCGGTATCGCGAAAAATACACGTTGTTGCGCATCATCGTTACCAATCATAGACCCGTTCGTTACTAATACTGCTCGGTTGATGCAAAACTTTGAAGTTTTACGATCCAAACTCATCTCATCATTCGCGAAACCAACCATTTCTATATCGCCTTGCGCATCTCCCAAAACAAGCTTTTTGCACGTCAAAACTCGCCCACCATTCGTGATAACTTCAATATTGTTTTCACTGCCACACGCAACATCATTGCAATATTTGTTGATACCACCTACTTTATCTCCATCATCGCTACGTATATGCTTCCTCTCTATTTTCATAATCGACTGGCGCAACGCCGTGATTGCACCGCTCACCGCAGCAACGCGACAGAAGGCCTGCGCAAACTCTCCACACCCGTACAACGGAATCAAACCAGCTTGAGGAGCTTGTGGTCCATACTTCCCCATCGAACGAATGTACGTTTTCAACATCTCCGCTGCTCTTCCTCGCAGAGCGGTTTTTGCACTTGGGCAGAAACTTACGCAATATGCAACCGCGTCCGATGTAATCTCGGAGAGTTCGTTTGGCGACTCCATCAAGAATGATTTCATGGACATATCTTTACTAACACTACCACCGCTACTACTATCGTTATTATTCTTATCGTTGTTCACGAAAGCATACGCGAAACTACTATCCTTGTCGTTACCATCTCCGTTCACGCCGTTCTTCTTTTCCTTCATACTCTCACTCTCGTCTCCCTCCACGTCCAATTTATACTCTGTCCCTGGCGCACCGATAGGTGTATTCGCATCGTCCCCTCTCCCGTAATTCACACCCGTCCCTTCCAATGCCACGTCCCTGGCCCGTTTCAAAAACCGCATCAACCCTCTCTTTTCTGCCGGAGACAGGCGCGTACTTTCGAATATCTCTGAGCGAGACGCCGGGACAGGGATAAACTCAAACGCTCTGTTACCATTAGTCCCATCACTTTTAACGGCCACGAAACTCTTCTCTAACGTCTTAAACTCTATGTATTTATACGCTTCGCTGTTGCACACTTCCTCAATCAACTGGTCGTCGCCCAAGGAGAACTTAAAGGCAATATCTAAACTGAATTTACGATACAGAGAAGAGAGTATGGAATCATAATCATCATCGATGGTCGTCAAATCGCGAATCTCCAAGATCGATTCAGTTTGTAACAAACATCGGGGCACAGTCCATCCTTTAAACTTGTCCGCGATGATGCGAGCTTCTAAAGTGCCGAAACTGTTCCCGTAGTGGTCGTTAGCGTCCAAAACCAGAACGGTTTTCTTTCCAATTTTCGATGCGTATGAGGCGATTAAGGATTCCGTAAGACCTGTACCGAGAACGATGACATCGAATGAAGTAGTCTGTAACGACTTAGCAGGTTCATCGTTGTTGTTTTCGACCATTGGCGGAGGTGGTATGCATATGAAAGAGCGGTTTAGAATGAGGATTAGTTAGTGTTTTCATTATAAATCTTGCTCTCTACCTACATAGTAGGTACGTAGTGTCTATTTTGTCTATTGCCATTTTTGGCTTGATTCATACCGATTTCGCCAGTCAACGGTTCGCGAGGATCCAAAACTTCGTAATCATCCGCAGAGGCTAAATATTGTGAGGCTGCCGTGCTTTGACCGTCGTTTTTGGCGAATTTTAGGGAGTGAACCCTCCAATCGTCATTATCGTCGTCGTCTTTGCGTATTTCGTTGCCATCTTCGTCGATATCTTCCATGTAGTACAAGCCTTCCGGGACGAACTTAGAGACTCCGACGAACCCATCGCGAGCTTCCTTTTCGCTTCTTTTAATTCCGTTGCTATTGGCGGCGCTTCCTCCTTCGTGTAACTTTTCGTTGAACTTTTGCAATTTGGCCAGCGTTTCTTTCTCGCGGTCCAAGACTCTTCTGTTACGCAGTTTCGCCTCTGCACGTTTGACTTCGTGGTTGGACATGAGTGCTTTATCGTCTTCGGTGACTAATGCTTTTCCTAACCCGAGTTTCTTCAGTTTATCTTTCTTGTATCTTTCTCGCTCTAGTTTTCTCTCCGCCTTTGCTTGCTTGTCTCTCGCTTTCTTCACCTTTTCGATGCGTTTGCGCTCAACCTCGGAAATGTGTACGTTCATCTCTGACAACATCGCCAAGGAAGATTTCTCTGCACCGTTGACTGATACTTTTTCTCTTTTTTCGCGCATTTTTGCTTTCATCTTCTCCTCTAAATCTTTGGCTTTCTTTTCATTTTCAATCGTTTCCTCTTCTGTCTTTTTCAAAACATTTTTATACTCGTCGTCGTCGGCTTTGGCGAATGTATTATTTGCCCCTTCATCGACGACGTCGTGTGCGGATGCAATCTTTTGTTTCTTCGTTTTTTTCTCTTTGCGCTCGTCTTGATCTTCAGCTACCTCCTCGTCGTCACCAAACGATAAAAGACCAACGTTTGCTTTCTGTTTCTTCTTTTTCTCTTTGGGCGCTTTGACTTCTTCCTTCTCTTTCTTCACCTTGGGAACAATATCGTCGAAGGGGTTCCACACCACCTGCGCCTTCAAAATTCTCGGCAACGGCTCCCCAACTGGCGTTTCGCCTTGGCACTGGCAATCGCCGATTCTTTGCACGTTATAAAACGTTTGTCCAACAACTTTCCCGAAAATGGTATGTTTCCGATCCAGGTGTCGGCATTCGTTGAGAGTGATGAAGAATTGAGAACCTGCGTTGTTTATAATGTTGCAAAGAAAGGTTAGTAAATGTGTACGAAACGAGCTCAAAATAGACGAGAAAAACGCCCAAACATCAATCCCTCGCGTATCATCAAAGAATAAAAAACAAACAAGCAAAGCAACCATCCTCTTTGCTTAATCACGCTATGCGTACCGTTTGAATCTCTCCTCCCTTCGTTCGCCATGGCCACCTGGCCTCTCTTGTTGAACTTAATCCGACTGTGTAGCTCGTCCTTATACTTCTTCTCGACGCCCGAATCTTTCCCACTCCCGCTCTTATCTCCCGTTTGTACCATAAAATCTTTCAGTATTCGATGGAACAGGTTCTGTTCGTAATAACCATCCAGACATAACCGAATGAATGCGCGACAGGCGAGCGGGCACTCTTTCGAAAAGAGCTCGATGTCGATGTCACCGAAGGTGGTTTCGAGGACGACTTTGCCCGATGTCGGTGGTTCCAAAGAGTACACGCCCGACATCTCGTTCTTTTATTCGCGTGCGGCCTTTTTGAACGTCTTCTTTTCGATGCACCAAAGCGAGAGCTCGTGTTGTGCGAGCGAGAATGCGCGCCGAAATTCTGACAGGTATAACAAAATGGAATCAAAAAACGAACGCATTTTTGGCGCCACACAAACGCGAGACGTCACTTTGTGTGCACGCGGGGAGTGCGACGACGACGTCCACTCGAAAGAAGAAGAAGAAGAAAAGATATCCCGCATTCATTCTGTGACCGCGCGAGCACTCGCACCGAAGAGCCGGTTTTGAACGCTCCGTAAAGAGAGTGAACGCGAGACCATGACGACGACGGTGGATTCGCCGCCGATGCGTCGAAACACCACGAACGAGACGCAGAACACCACGTCCGCGTCTTCCGTGAAGGACGCGGAGGTCGGCGCAGTCGTCACCTCCTCGCGAGGCAAACACAAACGAGTGATATATTCGCAAGATGAAGCGCGGTTGCGGACGGTCAAAGACGTCGTCGAACAGATGATTGCGGCCGTGAAAGCAAACCAGACGTTAAACTTGAACAACGCGAAGAATAAAGCGTCGAAGAAGTACGGCGTAGATGGAACGGTTCGATTGACCGAGATCATCTCGGCCGTACCAGAAGAACATAAAAAAAGTTTGTTGCCGCAGCTGAGAGCGAAACCAGTTCGAACGGCGAGTGGAGTGGCAGTGGTGGCCGTCATGTCCAAGCCGCATAGGTGTCCTCACATTGCGACTACCGGGAACGTGTGCGTGTATTGCCCGGGCGGGCCAGATTCAGATTTTGAGTATTCTACGCAAAGCTACACAGGATATGAACCGACGAGTATGCGTGCCATTCGAGCGAGGTACGATCCGTATGCGCAAGCGAGAGGGAGAGTCGATCAATTGGCCAGGTTAGGGCATTCGACGGATAAAGTCGAGTACGTGTTGATGGGAGGGACGTTTATGAGTTTGCCAATGGATTATAGGGACTATTTTATTAGAAATTTGCACGATGCGTTGAGCGGAGCAACGAGTTCGTCGGTAGATGAAGCCGTGAGGAGTTCGGAACACGGGAAACACAGGTGCGTTGGGATGACTATCGAAACTAGGCCGGATTATTGTTTAGGACCGCACTTGAGGCAAATGTTAAAGTACGGTTGTACGAGGCTAGAGATTGGTTTGCAATCGATATACGAAGACGTTGCAAGAGATACGAACAGAGGGCACACAGTGAAAGCTGTCAATCGATGTTTTCGCGAGGCTAAAGATGCTGGGTTTAAAGTCGTCGCACACATGATGCCGGATTTACCAAACGTCGGTATGGAGAGAGATTACGAATCGTTTTTAGAGGCGTTTGAGAATCCCGAGTTTCGTATGGATGGATTGAAGTTATATCCGACGTTAGTTATTCGAGGTACGGGTTTGTACGAGCTATGGAGGAATGGGTTTTACCGATCGTATTCGCCGGAAAAGTTGGTTGATTTGGTGGCTAGGATTTTAGCGCTCGTGCCGCCATGGACGAGAGTGTACAGGGTGCAAAGAGATATCCCAATGCCGCTTGTGACTTCTGGCGTCGAAAAAGGGAATTTGCGCGAACTTGCAATGGCACGCATGGCTGAGTTAGGTTTGAAATGCCGTGATGTTCGAGCTCGAGAAGTTGGAATGCAAGACATCCACAATCGCGTATCGCCAAAGGACGTAGAATTAGTAAGAAGAGAGTATACCGGTAACGGCGGGTGGGAGACGTTTTTATCGTACGAGGATCCGAAACAAGACATTTTAGTTGGTTTGTTACGGTTACGTAAACTGACCAAGAACGCTGGTAAGAACAACATGGAATTGAAAGGAGGACAGGTTTCGATGGTGCGCGAATTGCACGTCTACGGTACCGCCGTGAAAGTATCGACGCGAGAGGCTGGGAGGTTTCAACACCGCGGATATGGCGCGGCTTTAATGAAAGAAGCCGAAAGAATCGCAAGAGATGAACACGGATCGACGAAAATGGCCGTTATTTCCGGCGTTGGAACTAGAAATTATTATCGCAAGTTAGGTTACAAGTTAGAGGGACCGTACATGGTGAAAAGTATCACAGATGACTTTTTTTAGGCAGACGAAAGATTTTGTATGAATAGGTAGATACTATGAATACCATGCTGTACTGCTATAACAATGAACTCTTAGAAATCATCTTCGACGGCATGCAACAACTCCGTTTGGCACAATACGCACGCGTCTGCAGACGAGTGACATTCTACGATGCACCTCTCGGCGACGTGCGCTAACCCGTAATTATATAACGTCTTGAGCAAATTAAACGAGCCTTCAACTTGATCCAACTCGCTCGTTATACCGTTACTACTCACCAATGTTCCCGCATTTCCTATATTTCCTAAGTCGTTGTCGTATCTCGTCGCGAACCCTTGGCTCGGTCCTAACCCAATGCCGTAAATATCCACGCTCGCACAATTCAAAAGCGCAAACATAACCGCCTGAGCTTCTGTCGTCATCGGCGAAATTCCTTCTATAGCCTCCGCCACGAATTCCATAAACTCTGGGTGGAAAGCTTCTAATTTTAAGCGTTTCTTCGTGACTGCTCCAACACTGTTATCGTGCAATCTGTGCATCCTGGCAAACGCTCTCAGTGAATTCCCATTGGTAATATTCGCAATTAACGTCTCCTCCGCACCCTCGCGAACGTATTTTTGACAAAACGGCAACTTAGCATCCCCGCAAATTCTCACCGTCGTTCTGGACCCAACGCTTTGCTCGAAACCACGTGTAGGTAAATCGTCCACGCGAATAACCGCCTGGTGTTGATCGATATTCGGTCCATTCTCATAGGATAACAAAACGCCAGATTTACCTACCACCGCGCAGCTCGTCCATGGCTCTTCTTTAGGCGTCACGACGTCCGTCTCTGCTAACCTATTTAACACCGTCTGCTCGACTGTTCCTACGTTCACAAAACCTTTCCCTGGAGCACCACTCTTCCTGTCTTTATTTCCGAAAAAACCGCCAATCAACCCGCTCGCGCTCGCGTCGTCGCTTCTTTTCGACGCCATTTTCACCGTCAACGCGGACACTCTCGCCGTCCCCACTTTCCCGCACGTCTCTTTATTCAACGTCATCGCGCCTTCAAAAGCAATTCCTTCAGTCAAATCGTCCACCTTCCCTCCTCCGCTCGCCTGCGCGCTCTTCTCTCTCGCCTCTTTTTGTGCTGGACTCAACAACCGCATCATCTTCTCTTTATCGTCCGACTCTTCTGCGCTCGGGTAGTACACTTCGGGTACATCGATGTGTCTGTCGCAACTTTTCCCTCCGTATAAAACTGCGCACACGCACACATTCTTCACGCACGTCCCGTGTTTCCCGCACGCGCCTTTCGCGTCCAGCGCGCATCTATTCCCACCCCCTGAATGCGTTCGAAACCAAACGATGCCATCTTCCACTCTCCGGTCGTGTCGCATCGTTTGTTTTTCCAATTCCCTCGCGGCGGAGGACACGCTTCCGTTCGCCTCGTCTTCCGACGATGAAAACGACGACTCGTTCCTATCCTCGAAGACCGAATCCACGACGAACGACCGCGCGACGAACACGAAAACGACGAACAGCGCGACCCCGAGCGCGAGATTGGCCCGTTGTTTCGAGCGCACCATCGTCAAAGCGTCAAAGTTCAACACGCCTCCTCCTCCTCCTCCTCCTCCTCCTCGTTTCATCAGGTGCGACGGACGCATGATGATGACGATTCTCTTCTCGTTTGTGCACGTCCTTTTCTTCTTCCTCTTCCTCCTCTCTCTCTCGATGCGCGAAATCTATACGAAAGCGCTTCTTCTTCTTCTTCTCACCACCACCACCAAAACCACGAGAGTGCCTCTCTTCGATGTCGTCGTCGACGCCAAAGGCGACGCAAAGCGCGATGATGATGATGATGTGAAGACGAATGTCTCCCCCTCCTTTTTCACCCTCTCTCTTTTGTTTAGGGTATCTGATACCCTAAATATGACGTGCTCCATTTTTTTCTCTCCCTTGAAAAAATACGCGCGATTTTGAAACGAAGACACATTTTTTTGGACGATGGAAGAAGAAGAAGACCAATGGCTTTAAGATGACGACTTTGAGAAGGCGAAGAGGAGGAGATCTTCGACCGACGACAGGAGACGGGCTAAACCCTCCTTGTGTCGTCGACGTGGCGATCGCGTCGGCCGTGTTCCAGGCGAATCCTCTGTCGTCGTCCGCGACGGTGCGTACCTGTGGCGACGGTCAACACGACACGGGAAACACTTTTGGTGTGTCCTGGAGAGAGATCGGAGACCGCGCGAAACCGCGGACCGGGAAGGATGCCGCGTGCGCGATTTGTCGAGAAGAGTTTAAAACGAACGCGACGAGTCGAGGGCAAGTGCTGACTTCGTGCGCGCACTGCTTTCACGACGCGTGCTTGAAAAGTTTCGAACAGTTTCTGGCGTCGATATCGGAAGAACGTCGATGTCCGTGTTGTCGACGGGGTTATAGGAAGGTTAGGATAGACGAGGCGAAAAAGGAGGTCGTAACGGAGGCAGCAGTGACGATACAAAGTGCATTCAGAGGATTTCTCGTTCGAAATACACTCGGACCGACGAACGAGACCGCCCGAAAGAGCTGGATGGCTGGTAAACTTCGCGCGCTACGAAAGCGAGTCGAGAGAAGCGCCGAGAAAAGGAGAGGGGATACTCTGGTGGACGAAGATTTCTCGGAGGCTTCGTCTTCAGACGAGGAATGCGATGCAGACATCGACTGGAACGCAACCATCTCCAAGTCACTTTCCTACGAAGACGAAGACTGTTCGATTTGCGCCCGACGCTTCGCGTCCGCTTCCTTCGTTTCCTCCTCGACCGCGCGGAGCCGCGCGGCGACGAAAGTGGCTTTCCTCAGTTGTTCCCACCGTTTCCATAAAAACTGCATAAAAACCTTCGAAAAACACTTAAAATCCCTCGGTCGGGACGTTTTCTGTCCGTGTTGTCGAACGGTGAACTACGTAAGAAAATGTTTGTGATACTCGTTCGAAAAAAAACGTTCATCAAAGTCCTTTTTTGTCTCTTTTTACTCCGTCCGAATCGTCACATTTTCGTCCCTTTTTAAAAGGGAGAAAAAAGCACACACGTCCCGCATCATCATCATCGATGACGTCTTTGAACTTAGACTTTAGCGTGTTAGACCGTCCGGTTCGTAAAGAGGCGAACGAGTTGACGTCGACGTGCGTTCGGTGTTTTTTGCGCGCGTCGTGCTTTCTTTCTTTCGCGCGCGCCCTCTCTCTCTGTCTCTCTTCTTTTAAGGGCGATCTCAACGGGGAAATCTCGCGCCTTGTGTGGTTTGGATGATGCGCGTGGACGACGACGACGACGACGACTCGCGAGGAGGAGGCTCTTTTCGACGACGTCGCGTTTTTCTTTCCGATGCGAACGACGAGAGACCGACGATCGGAGCTCTGACCACGATTCGAAATCCTCTCTCCTTCTCTCGTAAAACGCGACATCTACTAAAAACAGTTTGGAAAACGACGTTCTGTGCGGCATCAATTCGCACGATCAATACTTCGCTTTACCTAAAGTCGAAGACTTCTCTCGCTTCCAAAAAGACGTCGTCGAGCACGTCAAACCGCAGCACGGCACGACGACGTTGGGTTTCATATTCGAACACGGAATCATCATCGCCGTCGATTCTCGAGCCTCGCAAGGGCCGTACATCAGTTCCCAAACGGTGAAAAAAGTCATCGAGATCAACCCTTTTCTCCTCGGGACGATGGCCGGGGGCGCGGCTGATTGTCAGTTTTGGCAGAGGAATTTAGGAATTCAGTGCAGGCTGCACGAACTTGAAACTGGGAAGAGAATTACTGTGACTGGGGCGTCCAAGTTGTTGGCGAATACTCTATACGGGTATCGAGGACGCGGGTTGTCGATGGGGACGATGGTCGCTGGGTGGGATACTACCGGACCCGGGTTGTTTTACGTGGATTCAGACGGAACGAGGTTGAAAGGGAAGAGGTTTTCAGTCGGGTCTGGGTCATTGTTTGCGTATGGGGTCTTGGATCAAGGATTTCGACACGATTTGAGTATTAAAGAAGCAGCAGAGTTGGGGAGGAGGGCGATTTACCACGCGACGTTTCGAGACGCGTTTTCCGGAGGGACAGTGAGCGTGTATCACGTCGGACCTGACGGGTGGACGAAAATGAGCGGGACGGATGTTGGGGAGTTGCATTACGAATATTATCCTGCAGATCCAGTGGCGAATCCAGAAAGACACGGTGGCGGTGAAGGGGACATTTTTGTGCCTTCAAAAAGGGAGCACGAGGTCGAAGAGGATGGCGGAAAGAAGGAGGATCCTTCTCCAGAAGAGGCTATGGAGACATAGGTGTGCTACGATATAGCTTTGTATAATCTAATTAGAAAATTGCAATAATAAATACTATACATTGTTGAACCCAACGGATGACTTTAAAAGAATGGCAAACTGAAACTAACCAAAATTGCGCTTCTTCGATTTTATGCGTCTATGATGCATGCGACTCCTTCTCCAAATGAAATAATCCATGAGAGGCCAAATACAAAATATGCACATGACTTGCGTGTGGAAAGCGAAATGGTACGCGTTCAAAGAAATGCCGTCAGCGAAAAGCGACCGCTTCAACAAAAGCAACGTGATAACATCGCTGTAACTCTTAATGTCTTTTCTTTCGCCCGTCGTTTCTCCGAGCGTGTATGATGCGAAAGGCGACGCAACCGAATGTTTCACTAATCCCATTTCACCTTTGCGCAACAAACTTCGCAATTTTCGTACGAGAACGATAAAAACAATGGAGGATAGCGTCAATGGAATCATTTTTTCGCGTAGGTAGTTCATGCGAACGTTCATGCCAATTGCCGTAAACGCCAAAGCGTGCGCTGCTCTTAGAAGGTCCGAACCAAGCGCTTTCATATGATTTGGTGTCTTCTTACCCTTGTGTTGTGATTCCAGGTCGTCATACTCATCGCTGATATTTTCATGATTCTTCTTTGAGTCATCTTCGGTATTACAATCCAAACTCTCCTCGGCTTTTCGATTGTGATGACACGCAATCCCAAACGCAAAAGCACCAAGTTCGTAGCCTAAATCGAACATTTCAGTCAGACGTGCGAAGAACAAGCACATTGCACACATAGAAATCAATTTCTTCTCGGTTTCATACTGTTGGTTCACGTGCGTTGTAGTATTGGCATTCCCTTTCTTCTTGACACCGGCGTAAACTAGCTTATTGCTGCCGCTAAAGCGCAAAGCGATGGCGAACGTCACGAATGATGACATGACGAGCGCGTACAAAATATTCCTCATAGATTGAGAAAAAGAAATCGTCGTATTCCAATTCCGCACAATAGCAAACGCAATGCCAGTCCACCATCGCATGATGTTGCTCTCGTTCAATTCGTCGTTCGTTCTCTTTGAGTCTTGCGGTGAGGTGAGTGAGGAGATATTTCCGGAACTTCCGCCGGCTATACTATCCGTGCTCCCACCATCACTGTCCAATGAATTCGCACTACTAGCTAAGGTCGATGATTTACCCAAAACAACCAGAGAATTGGATCCATCAAAAACAGATATCGCGCCGATCACCACACCCTTCAAAATCCCAATTTTCGTCGCAACCCCTAACAAAGCGCCGATGAACGAACTCATGGCGACGTTTGCCATGACAATAGAGCTGCTTCGACTTCGACGCGCGAACGAAAAAAAACGACGACTACTTTTTCTACCACCACTCCCAATCTTTTCAAATACGCTCGCGTCGCACAACTGACCGACCGAAAAACAAAGCGCAATGACGCCGAATTCTCCTAACGTTTCCAATTGCACTGGCTCGTCCACCAAACGCAATCCGAACGGTCCAACCAAAGCCCCACACGCGAAGAAGCCAACAAAATCAGACGATGGTGCACTCTGAAACATCCTTTTATTCTTGTTCCCACCCGTAACTACAATCGAAAATAACAACGACACCACAACGCTCAACACAAACACGCACACGATATCTCTCATCAAATTTGAATCCGTTTGCATCGAAGTCTGCTTTCTTTTCTCCGTTCGTTCTAAAACGTATTCGTTTCCTTCGCTATCCACTAACGTCTCGCCTTCCTCATCCCCTCCCCTATTCTCTCGCTCTCGACTCAACGCCTCGTCTATCCTCACTAAAATATCCTCCGTTCGCGAAATTAACGCTTTCATCTTCTGCTTTCGCCTGGCACGTTGCGCAACGTTCGCGCCCGAGGTATTAGAAATTACATCACTCTCATTCATTGCTGCTTGATGTCTGTGTTGTTCGCCTCTAATCCTCACTTTTTTCATCACGCTTTCGCTGCCTTCCCGTATGCCTCCGTGTTCGCGTTCCAACTTTAACAGCTCTTCCTCTTTCTCCTTGTGGTACTTCTCTTCGTCTGCGTCGTCGTCCGCGAATTCCTTTTCTAAAACTTTCTCCATCTTATGCGCTATCGTTTTGTTGTAATTGAAAACACGGTTAACGGTGCTCGGTAACGTCGGTGGTGAAACTCCCTCTGGAGGGTTCGTCGCCGCCGTCGAAGCACGTCTTCTCTTTTCATCATCTCTGTGCGCGGTGCTGCGCGATACGGTGGTTAGAAAAAACAGGATCGAGAGGTGCAAAAACAATGAATAGTATCGCGTCCTCCTCCTCCTCCTCTTCCTCTGCCTCGTGAGACGTGAATGCACCCGCGTGATTCTAGGCATCCCACTCGCATCTCCCATTCTCACGTTTCGATGCGCGCGTTTGCACCACTACCGCGCCATCATCGTGTTTGATGAGCAAGTATTAGGCGGATTCAGTGCACTTGTGAAGAGTAAAAATTTTGGTGTAAATTGAAAAGAGAATTTACAAGGGAGATCTTGGACAAAGAGCTCTTTGAGAAAAAGTAGGGGTCGTCGCGCGTTTTCTATGATGGTACAGTACTATACACGCACGTGATAATAAATAACGCTACCATAGACCTCTTTCTCCGCTCGCCTTCTTTTCTCCCTGAGCAGACCCCGCCACGGGAGGGTTCGGACGCATCAAAGGACTCGTTTTGTTAAATCCGACCCGTTTCGTTAACAGACGTTTTGGCGAACCGATGAGCGCTCGAATATCGGAGGCGGCGGTCGGGACGGAAGGGGTGAAAAAGGTTTCACCGTTGTTGTAATCATCGACGTCGTCTTTTGCGTCAAAGAATGGTTTTTGTTTTGATGCTGTTGACGAGGGCACAACGCTAAGCGCGTCTTCTAACACGCGAAGCTTTCGCGAAGAAGTGGATAACTCGGCTTGCAACCGTTCAATCTCTTTAGATTTTGCAAAAATCTCGGTTTCGGCACTTTTACGCTTTTCGAATTCCTCCTTAAAGTTAATCTCCGTGGCGTCCACTTTTAATTTCATAACGTTCATGATTTCAAGAAGGCCTTGATTTTGTTCGTTCAGCACTTTTGTTTTCGTTTCGAAAAGATTTTGTAACTTTTCGCGAACGCGTTCAGATTCGATGGAGATGGCGATTTCTTTCTCCTTCTCCATACGTTTCGCGAGCGCTGAATGGGTTTCGTCGTTGCCCCCGCCCGTTGATGTGTTTATGCCTTTATCCGTAGTTGTGGGCGCGCTACTCAACCGAATATTCTCAACCGTCAGCTCGTTAATTTTCAAAGCTGCCGCTTCTAAATCGTTTTGCATCTCGTCGTAGTCGTTGACGAGCTGCTTCATGCTCGAACTGATTTGATTCGTCGTATTTTTCGCGCCTTGTAAACTTTCCTCTAACCCTCCAATTTCGCTCGTTTTGGCTTCGAGTTCGCGCATGGTCGCTTCTAAACTTTCTCTGGCGGCGTCACGTTCCTCCTCGCGAGTTTGTAACGTGTTTTGTGTGCTCTCGAGTTTCTCAGTCAAATCTTCAACGCGACGTTTCAATTCGGTGGACTCTTGGTAACACGTTTCCACCGCTTTCTTCGCATCGTCAAAGCACGCGTTCATGGCATTTTCGCTGGACATTTTCACGTTCTTTTTCAAATTTTCTATTTTATGTTTGTAGCTTTCTATAGTTTCCTTGATTATCGCGTTCAACCGCACATTTTCATCTTTCAAGCTCGCTTTGGCATCGAGCAATTCATGTTTTGAAGTTGAAAGCGCTTCAAGATCCTCTTGCAACTCCACGTTTCTTCTTAAACTCATCTCCAAGCGTTTCTTAAAATCATCTTTCATCTCTTTCTCACTTTCAATTTCATTCATCAACGGCTCACTTTGCACCTTGAACACATCCAATTCGGCTTGGTACTTTAATCTCTGCAACGTCTCCTTCTCTAAAGCGTCCGCTATATCTTTCCTCGCCCATTCTGCCTCTTTACACTTCCTCTCATGACTTTCCTTTTCCGATTTGGCCACTGCGCACTCTTTCAAAGCCTCGTCCATTTTGTCCTTTGCAAACTGCGCTTCTGCCACCGCCGCGACTTCCGTTTCCGAGGCTCTCGCACCGAATCGAGCAACCGCCGCCGCGCCTCGTTCGTTCGCCTCGCGCTCAATCTCTGTCGCCTTTTGCTCAAACTCCAGCCGCATCTTTTGCATTTTTGCTTCGTATTTCTCCTTTTCTCTCTGTTCGATCGACTCTTGGCTTTCCTCCTTTCTTTTCACACTTTTCTCTCTCTTTTCTAAACTTGCCTTCGCTTTACTCGCTTTTCGCAGCACCTCGTCTCGCCACTTCATCGCTCGACGTTCCATCTGCACCTTCTCTACCTCGTACTTCTCGCTGATCCTTTTCTCGGCTGTTTTCAACTTTTTCTCGCACTCCTTCGCTACCTTCATCTCCTTTTTCGCCTTAAACCGCATCTCTTCCGCCTCATTCTTATACCGTTCATACTCTCGTTTTACATATTCATTCTGCTTCGCGATAACCGTCGCCCGGTCCCCTAGATTCACAAAATCTCGTTTCAACTCGTCCCGCTCTCGTTCCGTCTGTTCCAACATCGTTCGTAACTCCTCGTTCTCTTTTATCGCTCGATTGTTCGACGTCGTCAAATCTTCGCATCTCTTTCGTTCGTGCGCGACGGTTTGTTGTTCTCGCGCGACGTCTGCTCTTGCACCTCTCACGTCTTTCTTCATCACGCGTATCTGCGCCGCGAGTCGTTCGATTTCAATTTCCAGTTTGGAAACTTTGAGTGATTCCGCCACCGTCGCCGCCGTCCCTCCCGACGTCGTTCGCCAGCCATGCTCTCGTCGTTCTCGCCGACGATGATGCGGCGGCTTCGCGTCGTTCGCGTCGTTGGTCTCGTTTGCGAAGAATCGCGACGAAGGAAAGGCATTATTTGGCGCGCGCAAAGCTCTCATTCCATCCACGCCCTCTCCTCCGATGACGTCGTCGTCGTCGTCGTCATTGAGGACGACGTCCGCATCGAACCGACGTCTGGGCGGGTCGCGCCGTTTTGGCTGCGCGTCGCTCGTGTGCATCCCGAAGTTGTGCACCAAGCGCGCGCGTCAAATCTCGCGTGTATAACGCAATTTTGAATTTTCAAAGAGGAAAAGGCGACCAGAAAATCGTGCATTGGAAAAGAGCAAAGACGAATACGCGTCGCGAATGAAGAAGAGATCGCGAAAGAAAGAAAGAAAGAAAGCTGTATCGTCATCATCGAATTCTTCTCTGCGACTGAAAAATTACCGGCACAAACAAACAAGAACTATTATTACATTCTCTGTTTTTATGAATATCTAACTAGACACGTTCCCGCTCTTGCCTTGGTCGGAGTAGAACGCGGTGATAGGCGGTTGTCTGTTCTTTTTGCCCGAGCCTCTTCCTCTTCCTTCTTTTACACCACCGCCTTTAAATCTTCTGTCGCCTCGAGCACCACCGCCTCTTCTTTCTTCGAATACAGCTTTCTTCAACTGCAACGGTCTTGGATAGTTTTTCGAATCCAACTCTGGGATGAATTTTCGACAGTATATCATCTCTGGATCATAATCTTTCGTTTGTTTTGGGATGTTGAATTTGTTGACGCGGCCTCGAGCTAACCCGGCGGCTGAGACCCAATTACCCCAGTTAGAAGCTGGGTCGTAATCTAACAAGAGAAACTCGAACCATTCTGCACCCATTCTCCAGTCAATTCTAGCATCTAATGCGAGCCAAGAGGCGACATTTTGTCTGCCACGATTAGACATCCATCCGGTGAGTTTTAATTCGCGCATGTTTGCGTCTATGAGCGGGTATCCCGTCGTACCGGTGATCCATTTCTCGAATATCTCATCTCTCCCTTCGTGTTCGGCCGTCCACGGAGGCATTTTCACGTTCGACCCAATTCCATCGAGTTTGAATATTTTCGTACCATGCCTCAACGCAAAGAAGCGAAAGTAATCTCGCCACGTCAACTCAAAAATCACCCAATACGTCGATTTGTTCTTCACCCGTTCCTTCTCGTATTTACGAATTTCATTCTCGATGAAACGAGGCGAAATACATCCTAAAGATAAAAACGGCGCTAACTTTGTGCTTTCTAAATCTTCGAGCATGCCGTTCCTCGTGTTGAAATA
>VIAV01000025.1:0-30622 GCA_009618065.1 Bathycoccus sp. SAG4 | reverse complement strand
AGGAACGACGAGAGATGTGGTCGAGGCGACGGTTAATGTCAGTGGCGTGAAGATTACTCTATTAGATACAGCTGGCATACGAGGTGGTAGCGGTAATAGCAATAATAACAGTGATGATAGGAATAGGAATAGCAATAAAGAAGAAGAAATCGATATAATCGATAAAGTAGAAGCCGTCGGTATCGAGCGTTCAAAAATAGCCGCGCGCGGGGCGGATTTGTGCGCGTTCGTTTTAGACGCTAGTCGAGGATGGGAGCGCGCGGACGAGACGGTTTGGCGAGAAGCTTTGGATGTAGCGAGGAACGCAATATTTGTCGCAAACAAAATGGACGATATTACGAATAACAAATCGTTGATTGAAGAAATGAAAAGTGACCCGAGTGGGAAAATGAAACCGTTCTTGATGGATCGATTGCGCGTTCCTGAATACGTTTTGGAAAAGTGCACTTTAGACAACGTCGTCTTTTTATCCGCCAAGGAAGGTTTTGGGATTGAAGATTTAGAGTCAAAAGTGTCCAACGCGTTTGAGTCTGGCCTTTCCAGCGTCGAAGGCGACGCTTATTTTGTCTCCTCTCGACAAAGCGAAGCGTTGAAACACGCCGTAGAAGCCATGGAACGCGTGAAAGAATCCGCGCTGAACGATTTGCCCGTGGACTTTTGGACGATTGATTTGCGGGAAGCCGCGGTGGCGTTAGGAGAAGTCACCGGAGAAGACGTTACGGAGGACATTTTAGGTACCATATTCGAGCGATTTTGTATTGGTAAATAAGCATGCTTTTTATTGTACAACACTTTTGTCGAAAGCGCGCAACTGCGACGCGAATGGGCTAAATTTCTCTAACATCGTACTACTATTCTCGCTACATAACGACGGCGACGACACCATGATCACATTTAACATTTGTTTCAACACGTTCAAAACTGCGTCAACATTTCCCCTGTCGTCGCCTTCCTCTTCTTCGCAGTGCTCCCGAATCATTTTTCGCCAACTGTGCACTTGCTCGCCAATGATGCCGACGTCATAAGTACTACTTCTTTTCGACACATTCAGCACAACGGCGTCTAATATCGCGTTCACCTTAGCTTTCGTTGTTTTCAAATCCTTGGAATCCTTTTTCGATGCAATAGTGTCCAGCAACGACCAAAGCTCCCTCCTTTTGTTGGAAAGCATTTGTACATCTTCATCTCGACTAGCTGTATTGACGTCGCAATTTTTCGACTTCTCCTCTCGCTTCTTTGCCTTCTTCTCTTTCTTCTCTTTCTTCTCTTTCTTACGTTTCTTCTTCTTTTCTTCTTTATCTTCTTCGCGCGTTCGTTTCGATTCTTTCAATATCTTCTCCGGCGGCTGCTGCTTATTTTCGTTATTATTCTGTTTACTTTCTTGCTGCTCTCTCAACATCCGTGCGATCGCGGCTAACCCTCCGGAGTCCCTTAGTTGCTCCGTCGTGCGCTCTGCGTCGCTCATTTTCGCACATATATATCTATATTGATAAAACAGACAGATAGGCAGACCGGACAAAAATAATAGCGAAGAATCGATTTTTAGTGGAATTATATACATAGGTGTAGGAGTACATATGTAATTACAAACGGCTTTAAAGTATACATATTTTAATGTATCGTTCATGGATGTCATCTCAACACGTTCGTGCTGTTGCTGCCAATGGTCACCATCTGCTCTTTCAGCTTCATGGTCAACACGCTCCCGTTCATGCTCACGTGGAAATGATTGGTCCGTTTATCTCTGGTCACTGTCACCGGCATATCAGCCTTCGCTCTATTACCGCCCGGGAGCTTGATTTCGCGTTCCAACTTTCCATCCGCTTTACCAATCTCTTTCATCACGCCAATAGCTCCGGCTCCGAGAACTAACGGATTCAGTGGTAGCGCTTCGAATTTAAAAAATGGCGCTTTCTTCTGCCAGTTGTACCCAGTCGATATGGAGACGTTCGCTTTCGCGAATTTGTTATTCTGAAACGCTTTGAACTTTTTCTTCAACTCGACTTGAGCCGTATCTAAGACAATCGTCGGTTGGAACGTTTTCACGTCTCCTTTGAAATCCAAGATCGAAATCTTCTCTGGAACGTCGTATTCGAGTTTCCCGTAGGTGGATATATCTTTCTTTTGCACCAAAGCCGACGCACCGACCGTGAGGCGAACGTTTTGCGGTTTCAAGAGGATGGTTTTTTCCAACTTGAAACAGGATTGATATCCGTCGTGTATACCAAATGAGATTGGGATTTTTGATTGATTTAAGCGGTCGGAGAGGGTGTTTATGCGTTGTAAAGAAGGTTTGTTGGTAAGATTCGGTTCTGGACTTGCCATCGTTGTTATGTGTATTATAATTTGTGGTGTATTATAAAGGTGTATATAAGGTGTGAATTATAATTTGTGGTGTAATTTATTCGAGGTCATTCTTTGGCAGACAAAAGAGAGAAAATGTGTGTAAGTTGCGGACGACGACTTTCGTAAATCTAATACATGACAACCGATATTAATATATACGCTTTTTCGCACGCTATGTACCTGTATTCGTCTGTGTGTAAGCTAAATAAAACAAACGTGGAACAGTCGTGGTGTGCGATTCTCCCTTATTCAAATCGTCCTCCTCCTCCTCCTCAAAATCTCTTCTCTCTCTCAATATCTATACTCTCTCTGAAAATTAACATTTATTATATCCCAACAGCAAAGCGTCTTTCACTTGCTTTCGCCGCCCAATTCCTTAGACATCTTCTTTAATCTCTTCGCCGTCTTGGCTTGAGACTTCACCCCCATAATGCTGCCACCCCACTTGCGTTGGTGCTCCTTGGCCTTCTCGTTGTACGACGCCTTGATCGCTTCGACTAACTTAGAAAGCTCCATCTTGTCTTCCTGTTTTACCGCCGTCAACGCCAACGCCGTGGCAGTTTTCTTGTGGACGACGGCACCCAAACGCGCTTTGCCCTTCACGATGCAATACGGGACGTTCATGCGTTGGCACAACGCCGGGAGCCAAATGACCAACTCAAGCGGGTCCACGTCGTGCGCAATGACGACTAATTCCGCCTTGCCTTGCTCGACCAAGTACGTGATGTGGTTAATACCATACTTGACAACAACAGGCTTCTTGACGTCGGACTCTTTGCCTTCCGCGGCGTCCTTGGCCATATCTGTCAAACGTTCCTTCTTTTGCGCGTTGTCCTCTGGGCGATACTTCATGAGCATCTTGAACAAGTTCGTCGCCATGTTCTTGTCCAAAGTCTTCGTGAATTGGTTAATAGCCGGCGGAACTCGCAATCTCTTCTTCAACACTTGTCGTTGTCTTTGAATGCGAACGTATTTCGGCCATTTAACGTATCTGTTTAACGGCGTTTTCGGCATCATGTCGTTGCCAATGCCAAAGTTTTTTGGTTCGCGAACAAATCGCGGGTCCGTCGGTTCTTTGACCGTGTTAGCAGCAATTTTCGCCTTGATGGCGGCCGGGACGGCGGCTGCTTTCTTTTTCGTTGGCTGTCGTTCGGAAGAGAAGAGGAATGCACGGGTCAGTTATTGGAACGCGTTGTGGAACACGAAGAACGACTAAGAAAAAACAAGTCATTCAAGAGCCGGACGGATTAGGACTTCGCGAAAATTGCGCGCAGTCCGGCACCCAAAAAAGACCCCCTCGCGACCTCTCCCTTTTTCTCACCGAGCGCGCATCGGATGCGCGCGTGTTCTACAACGCGTTTTCCGAGCGAGTTTCATCCCTCGCGACGCTCTTTCCGTCCACATCTCGCGCGCAGATGTACGCGCGTTTTGGTCGAGCACATCGCACCGAGCACCACCTTACTAAAAAAAGAGAAAAAAACCGAATTTTGACGACGACGACGGCAAAGCAAATCCTTCCGCGTCCACCGAAACGCGACTCGAATCGCGCCCCGCGATGGCGTCCGTCCTATTTTGCTCCATCTCTCTCGCGCGAAAAAAAAACAACGACGCACCATCTTTTCTCTTCTTCTTCGCGTCCAAACGACAACGGACTTTACCGCAGCACAATTTTGTGGAGAGAGAGAGAGCTTTTATTATTGTCGAGAGAGAGAGACTTTAATAAGAGGAGGACAAAAAGGCCTGAAAAACATTTAAGGACTCAAATCTCTTCTCCAACACCCTAAACTCAAAAAAAGAAAAGAATTGGAGCTCTGTTTTGTCTTCCCTTGTCTTCTTTTCCGAGAAGGCGAGACGCTCTTTCGCGGAGGTTTGACACCCTCCCCCGCCCCCCAAATAACCTTTTCGCGTCTTCCTTTTGTGACGCGACTTTGTGCGCGCGTCTCTCTCGGAAGAACACCCTTTCGGGCGGTTCCTTTCCTGTCGAGAACTTTTTGAGGACAAAAACGAGAGAGAGGGAATTCGACGTTTTCGGAACACGTCGATTCTTTTGGAAGGGATTTGAATTCATTGGAGGCGTACCACTGCCGCGTCGTTTCGGAAGCCCCGCGCGTCTTTTTCGCACGTCGAGTGGAGGAGGGGAAAAAAGGAACGGCGCGCCGCGACTGCATCGCGCGCGGGGGAGACGCGAGAAAAGAGAAAAGAGTTCCGCGCGATACCAAAAGAAGCGAATTTCGGCGGCTCTCATTTGATAGGAAGAATTATGGGCGGCGACGATTGGCTTCGCGTGCCGAATAAAGGAGAGGTAAATACCAACGCGACGACGAATAACGCGACGAATGAGTGCAGCAGAACTGTTCGCTCGTCTTTACGTTTTTTGGGTTCCTCGAGAACTCGATCTGGCCGCGTTTTTGCGCGTGTAGATAGTCAGAATCTTGGTGCTTCCTTGAAAACCACGTTGCCTTCTTCAGCGCATAGTCAACGACGAGCGAAGAAGAAGAAGAAGTTCAACGCAACATTCATATCTTCGCCACCGTCTGTTACCTCGTCGTTGTCGTCGCAGCGCTGTTCACCGGATGAAGAGAACGACGACGTTTCTTTTAATCTCTGCTTGGAAAACATCGAGAAAGACAACGCGTTCTTTTCGCCGTCGTTTAGCGTGGATGAGCTGACGCGCATTTTTCACGGTCATCATCCAACGAATAACACGTTCGATAATCACTTTTTTACTAACCTTGGCACTCTTTCATTTCATTCTCAATTTTCTCACCCGTGTAACAATACTAAACATCAGATACTCACAACGCGACAAGATGCGGAGAAGAGAGCAGAAAAGTTGCCGGCCGGGTTTGCCTTAGCCGGTTTACCTGGATTTCCGAACGAAATGCACACTTTTAAAGGCTTGGCTGTACCGAGTGGTGCTAATGGGAGCGCGACCTCGTTGCGGGGTGGAAGTAGTTCGAATAGTAAGCGCAAATTAGATAGCAAAGATAGCAACGTAGGATCGAAAAAAGGAAGCGCGGCAAACACGAAGAAAGCGGCCAAGATGATAAACTCGGGACCCAAGCGACCACCAAGCAGAGGTGGTGCCAAAGCGGACACGCCGAGAAACAAGAAGCAAAAGTTAGCGTCGCAGAAATCGTTACCGGCTCGTGGCGGCATGTTTGATGTCTCCGACATGATGGGTTCAGATATTGCTCGATACCACTCCATGAACGGCGGCGTGCACGAACTCCCGCATGATGTGCTCGGCTTGACCGAAATCGAACGGCAGCAAGAGTATTTAATCACGCAAAAGAAACTCCGAACGCCCGCGCAGATGCAAGAAGAGAAAGAGCAGAAGATTGCGTTGAAGAAAAAGCTCGGCGAGGTTCAAGCTTTGGTGGAAAGTTTAGAAACGAGAGCCATAGCGATGGCGAACGAGCGCGATAAAAAGTTTGAGAAAATGCACAAAGACCAACAAGACTATCAACAAAAAGATGAAATCAGAAAAAAACACGCTGCCTTTAGAGTCATTACGACGCAGAGGACGAAATCTGGCGCAAAATCTGAGTACAAAGAAGGCTTCGAAGTGTTGCGATATCGCTCGTTACTTGACGTCGTCCATCGTCAATGTTTAGCCGCTGTGAGACAACTCATGTCGCACGATTGGGGTGGACCCTTTCGTATGCCTGTCGATGCCGAGGCGTTGGGCTTGGTAAACTATCATACGATAATTACCAACCCAATGGATCTCGGCACGATCAAAAAATTTATCGAAGACGGCGGGAGGTATGAACTTGCGAAAGAGGTTCACGAAGACATCGAATTGACGTTTAACAACGCCATGAAGTTCAACGCGGAAGGAACGGACGTGCATGTTATGGCCAAGACACTATTGGCGCTTTGGCACACGAAATATGAAGGTATTGTTGCGCGAGAGAAGGAAGTCGAGGAAGGCTTATTGTTGGACCGAGACGCATGCATTGCCAAAGTTGCCGCAGCGGCGTCTAAATTAGAATACCAAACGATCCAAAGCGAGTGTCAAACGATCATGCAAGCCTTGGGTTTGGCACAAAATCAGTTATCTGACCTCGAGTCAAAATCGATCATTTTATTCAAACCGATGACGGCAGATGAGAAGAGCGTGTTGGGTGACATCTTGAAGAGCTTAACTGTGGAAGACGCGGAGAAAGCGAGACAGATTTTATCCGATGCACCGACGAAAGAGTACAATCATCAAATTCTTGCGGCCGAGTCGCAACACAGACAAAGAGTGAACGCTGCTGGTAACCACCCGGATGAAAAGCAGATGCACGTGCCGATGACATCGACGGATATCACCAGTCGACGATTGCAAAGATTCACGAGAATGGTTGCCCGAAACAAAGTCGCACAGAAAGAAGGTTGGTGCGGGAACCCTCTTCCAGAGACGAAGAAAGAGCGCGTGATTGAAGCGTTCGGTGGCGAGAAGAACGCGAGCGACTTATTGGTGGTTTCATCTCCATCCTCCGTCATTAAGAAAGAAGAAATAGAAGAACAAGAACAAGAGCAGAAAATAGAAGATGTCAAAAAAGAAGAAATCAAGAAAGAAGAAAGTGGCGGGAAAGAGGGAGAAAAGAATACGGCGGAATTAGACGACGGTGCAGAAATGACTACCATTGACGGCAATGGTGGTAGTGACGTTGCGATGGACGACGGCAGCGGTGACAAGAAAGAACCGGTCGCTGTCGTTCCGCCTCCCCAACCGGAGGCGGCTGTTCAAATCAAGCAAGAGAAAGCAGGCAGCGGTAGCGACGCTACGACGACCATTGGTCAGGACCCACTCCATGCGTTCGCATTAACTCTTGGTTCGGACAGTAAAGCCGTTCAAGAGGCCAGACGTCGACGAGAGGAACACAAACAACGCCTGGAGGAAGAAAAACTGCGCGTACAACAGGAAGAACAAGAACGCCAACGCCAAATCGCAATTCAACAACAGCTCGAGCGAGAACAAATGCTTCAACAACGCATGCTTGCTCAGCAGAAAAAAGCCGCCCAGAGTCAGTTCGACTCCATCCTGGATGGATTTGACCCTAGTGTACCTGCCGGAGGAAAAAAGAAGAAAAAGAAGAAACCGGCCAGCGGTCGAAGCACGCCTTCGAATAAAAAAACTCCGACGCCGGCGGCAGCGCCGGTAGAAGGGAACACTCTGCACGCGATGCCGCATCCACAACTCGACGATGACTTTGAGCAAAACCTCAGAGGCATCGACGAGCTCGGTGACGCCGACGATTTTGATTTTGACGCTCTGTTGGGCGAGAACATTTTCTAAACGAATAAGCTGTCTCGCGAAAGAAAGAAATATATATAAAAGAAAAGAAAAGAAAAGAAAAGAAAAGAAAAGGTGAATCACGAAGAAAACGAGTTGTTCTGTTGTTATCCATTTATAAACGAATTGTTCTATTATTATGCATGTATAGAAATGCTCCATTGTTACATTACGTCCCCGTCACTGTTTTCGCTGTGCTTTCGGGGCTATTCTCTCCATTTTTTGTTCTCAATTTGAACGATTTTCGTCTCGCTCAAAATCTGATCGAATCTTCAAAAATTGAACGCATTCTCACGAGCAGTCACTACATAAAAATGGACGCGATGCAGCTCGACCTGCGCGACCGCCAAAAGAGAGCCGTTGTGCGCATGTTCGATTTGTTTGTGGAAGAGCAAGAATCTTCTTTTGGAAATAATCAACAAAATGAAGCGGGAGATATTCAATACAAAATCTTAATCCTCGACAAATTCGCGTTCGATGTCATCGCGCCTTTGCTACGAGTGAATGAATTGAGACAACATGGCATCACATTAACTCTCTTACTAGAAAGCGAACGAGAACAAATTCCAGACGTCCCCGCTGTGTATTTCGTCCAACCGACGGCGAAAAATATTCAAAAGATATCGCAAGATTTGGGGAAGAAATTGTACGAAAGTTATCACTTGCATTTCACTCGAGAGTTGCCAAGAAGCGGTCTCGAGGAGCTCGCGACGGCCTCGGTCAAAGCCGGGATTTCCTCTCGAGTGAAAAGAGTGTTCGATCAAAACTTAGATTTCGTGAGTTTAGAGAGAGACGTGTTTTCTATCATGCGTCCAGACGCGTTTAAGAAGTTGAACGATCCGAAGAGCAGAGGCGATGACATCGAAAAGTGCATCGCGGATGTCACGAATGGATTGTTTGCGACGGTCATGACCATGGGTCAAGTGCCTATTATTCGCTGTCCTAAGGGAGGCGCCGCAGAAATGGTTGGGAGAGAGTTGGAGAGTAAACTGAGAGATTATTTGGGAAGTAAAAACGGGAGTGGATTTGGGCAAATGCCGTTGATTGGCCTCGGCAACGCGAATAGTGCTGCCTCTCAGCAAATGGCGAGGCCAATATTAGCGATTTTCGACAGAAACTACGATTTTACCGCGAGTTTACAACATGCATGGCATTATGAGCCGTTAGTGCACGACGTCTTGCACATGAAGTTGAACAGAGTGGACGTGAAGCCGGATAAAAATGCCGTTGGGGCGGATGCAAAGACGAAATCGTACGCATTGGATGATTCGGATGATTTCTGGAGGAAGTATAAAGACGCACAGTTTCCAAAAGTTGCCGAAAGTGTAGAGGTAGAGTTGGCGGAATACAAAAGAGCGATCGCAGAAGTCAACGCTGCGTCGGCGAGCGCGACAAATTCCGCAGGGGACGATGCTGATGATCAAACAGGTGCGAGCACGGCCAAGTTAACCAAAGCCGTCGAGTCGTTGCCGAAATTACAAGAACATAAAAAGTTGATCGATAAACACACGAACATTGCCACTGCTCTGTTGAAAGAAATCAAACACAGAGGCCTGGATGAATATTTCTCCATCGAGGAAGATTTCTGCAACGGTAAAGGCGATTGGAAAGCAGCGTTGAGTTTGTTGGGCGCTACAGGCAGAGGTTCAGCGAGCGATAAAATCCGTTTAGCGTTGATCATGTTGCTCACCTCGCAACTGAACAGTTCCGGAAACATGGGCAAAATCGACGATGAGGCCATCGAAGGAGCGTTGAGAGCGAGCGGGTGCGAATGCGGCGCGTATAATTACGTCAAGAAGATGCTCTCGTTGAATCAACAGTTACAACAAAACAAAGGCGGAAACACGAATAGCAATAGATCTCAAGCGGACATTTTAGACTGGGCGGATAGGTTATATGGCCAATCGGTCGATTTAATCACGAAAACGGCCAAACACTTGTTGTCCGGCGAACGACAACTCCCCTTAGCCGCCGCAGTTGAGGCATTATTAGCGAATCAGCCATCGTCTTCGGACGCTGTAGGCGATAACGCCGTGGAAACGTTTGCCTACTTTGACGCCAAAGCGTCTGCTTCTCAACGCGCGAGTGCCCCTCCAGCTTCTCAATCGCAGCAAGACGAAGGCACTGGCGGATACTCATCTGCCGTAGCCTTCGTCTTAGGTGGCGGATGCTACGCCGAAGTCTTAGCTTTGCGAGAGCTCGCGCAAAGAGAACGAACGAACGGGCGCGCGAAGAGCGTTTGCTACGGCGCCACGGACATGTGTGGTGGCGACGATTTCGTCACCGAACTCGGCCAAATCGGTGGCAGTGGTGCAAGTGCGGCTGGAGCGAAGTAATACTACGTAACACTACCTGGTATGGTAGTACCATACCATTTAGTAGTCCAATTTATTTAATGAAATTTTTCGACACAAAAACACATACAATCAGAGGAGAAGAAGCGCAATGACGACTCATCATCGAACGCTTCGCGCGTCTCCGATGATTCGAATCGGACTTCTTATATGCTTTCTCGCGATAACGATTCGAGCATCGTCGTCGTCGTCGTCGTCGTCGTCGTCGTCATCTTCAACATCGCAAACGACGACTTCAGGGAAGGAAGATTTCCAATTCCAAAACCAAAAAGTATACACTCCGGACACCATGAGAGATTTTCTCATGCCGCTACCGTCGCCGTTTTTCTTCATCGGAGGAGAAAAAGATCGAGAAGGAGAAGATGTCGCGAGTCATTTTATGCAAGAACCCGCGTCTTCTCGATCCCACGTGCGAAACGTGCAAAAAATCGTACGCAAATTGCTCGATTCCTCAGGAGAAAATTTTCAACAAACGTCCGTGAACATTTTACGAGATGATGAAAAGGCAAATTTTTTCTACGGTTTTGCAGAATCCGACGTGTGGTACAAAAACGAACAGATAGACAAAGACGAATTTGGTACCGGGAAGATTGCGGATACCAAACATCATGTGATCAAAACGAAGATTATTAGCACGCAAGCGCTTGGCGCAACGGTGATAGAGCATCCGAGGGCACAAGAACCAGAGAAAAGTTTGAACGCGAAACAGGAGGCGTTGAAGATATTAGAGGCGCAGAGAAAGGCGAAAACCGAATCGTCGAAGATATCGGCGACGGAGAAAATCGCAGCAAGAGAGGCCAAACGAAAATCAGACGCCGAACACACGAAACAGAAACGAAGAGAGAAGAGACGAATGAAGAACTCATTCGAAAAGATGGAACGGTATAAGCGAGACGGAATCGTGAGTGGTGAACAGATGGGGTGCGAATTATGTGAGTCAGTCGCGATTCAATGTTTTAAAGAGTTACGGTGGAAAGATTTAATGGAGAGAAATGTGTTGAGGAATGACGAATACATGCCGGCGGAGAAGGCGGTGATGTCGTGTTTAGTGAACAAGTGCGGAGGGGTGACGGCGAATCCAGCGAACGCGATGAAGAATCGAGCGGCGGTTCCGGTACCGAAACCGATGAATGATAGAGAAGAGAGAGACGAGCAAGTGTTTGGTTTGGCGTCTGTTGAGTTGTCGACGATTCGATCGCCGATGCCGCAGTTCGAGTCGTACGCGTTGACTATCGCATGCGAAGAAGCGTTTGATGTTCAAACTCGGAACGATGTTGCCACGAAAGTTGCAAACGCGTTGAAGGATTTAAGAGACAGAGATGAAGTGATTCGCAATGAACGAGCGAAACGAGGCGAGATTACCTCGAAAACAACGAAGAAGGAATTGTTAGCAGAGGACACGTTTGGCTTTAACGCGGCAAAGTTCGGATGTGCGTTCGTTTGCGAGTTGAATACAAAAAACATGGAAGATGAGTTGAAAAATCTCGATAATGATCAAGAAGAAGCAGATGAAGACAAAGACGACGATTATGAAGAGTACATAAATTCACGCGAACGCCACGACGAAGACGCAAACGTCCACGAAGTGCGCCCTCGATTTTCTCGAGCGCGACACTCCAAAGCCCGACTCCTCGCGCGACGCGCTTTACAAAAGACAGGCTGTCATCGATCCAGCCAAGGGTGGTGGACGTATGAAATATGCTTCGAGAAGAACATCACGCAGTATCACTCCACATTCGACAACGCTTTGAAACGAGTAATTATCGACGAGAGTACGCAATCGTCATTGGGCACTTTTAGCGCGTCGGGGACGGAAGAGCGATTAAATGCGCTTTATGATGACGATGCGACGATGACGCGAAGTACAGATGGACATGATCAGCGGGGGAGCGAACTCCGTATTGATGGGTACGTTCCTCAAATCGCCTTTCTCCCGGGAATGACTAAAACCTTACCTGGATACATCGTCTCTCACGCCAGTGGTACGTACTGCGACGCTATCGACGGGAACCGTGAATCTGTCGTCCTTTACGCGTGTTCCAACGATTTACAAACGCACGTCAAAGTGTTTGAACAAACGACGTGTAAATATTTCGTCGTCGTCTTCGTCAAAGAGCTGTGTTTATTTAAACAGTTTCAGAGAGAGGAGAACGTTTTGATTCGAACGATAAGGTAACTAAAATAGTTTTTAGCCGTTTTGTATAGAGTTCAGTAGTCTATTATTATAATACGAGTGAACACGCGTACGTCGCGTAGGGCGGCTGCGTGGACGACGCGTTTGGTTTCTTAAAAATCTCAAGGCACCCGAAAGTACTATATAAATAATAAATCGCCAGAACAAAAGTCGTCGCGCGACATCTTTTGAGAGAAGAAGAAGAAGAAGAAGAAGAAGAGAGAGAATGGTGTCTCGGCGTGGCATGCTCGAGGTGACCATGGTGAGCGCATCGAAGCTTCAGAACGTCGCCATGTTGGGTAAGATGGACCCATATTGCGTCGTGTTTTTCTTGAACGAGAAGACGCGCACGAAAACCGTCAAGAACGGCGGTTCCAATCCGGTGTGGAACGAGTCGTTTAAATGCAAAACGTCCGACGACGTCGACCAAACGATAAAAATCATGATCAAGAACGAAAACAGAATGCTGAACGACGAAATCATCGGCGTTTCAGAAATATCTTTAGGAGATTGCTTTCAAACCGGAGAAGACACGATCGATGCGCCGGTACTAAACGCGAAAACGAGAAAGAGAGTCGGGAATATTCGAGTGCATTGCGAATTTCGATTGAACGAAAATACCGTCGTCAAAGAGGTAAAAGAGGCGAACGAAAAAATGGAGGCGGAGAAACCGAAGAAGATGGATACATCGACGAGCGGGAATATGACAATTAGTGGGAGCATGGATAAATTGGTTGAAGAGGAAGAAAAGAAACCGCAATATAGAGTGACTAAGATTAGCGAAGTCGTGGTACCGCCCGGGGAAGGGTGGTTCTGACGGTTTCGTAGTATTTTTTAAAAACGCATGTAAAAGTATATACCATGGTATGGTACTCTCTGTCTGTCTTAATTTTTACAACGGTCTACCAAACAACTTCTTAATCCCGACGTCCGGAGTGTCTTGTTTCACCAAAGATTCTCCGACTAAAATCGCGCCGCACCCGGCGTTTTGAACCACATTGACGTCGTCGATGGTGAAAATACCAGACTCTCCAACCATGACGATGTTTCTCTCCTTCACTTGCTTCCCTAACTCCGTCGCCATTAACTCTACCGTGACGTTTAAATCGACCTTGAATGTTCCTAAATCGCGGTTGTTGATGCCTAATAAGTCAATGTCAAAGTCTCCGGACAAAACGCGTTTCATTTCGCCGTACGTGTGCACTTCCAACAAGACTTTCATCCCGACCGAGTGCGCGATTTTCGTGAAATACTTCAAATCTTGGTTATCCAAAACCGCGGCGATTAACAAAATCGCATCAGCGCCTCTCGCCCTAGCCAAATAAATCTGGTACGCGTCCACGATGAACTCTTTACACAAGAGTGGGCACTTCACCCCAGCCGCTTTAATCAACTTCAAATTCTCAAACCCGCCTTGGAAAAATTTCTCATCCGTCAGCACGCTCAAACACGCCGCACCTCCTTCCTCGTACGCTTTCGCAATTTTCACCGGATCAAAGTTCGGTTGAATCACCCCTTTAGATGGACTTGCTTTCTTCACTTCGGCAATCAGCCCGGGTTGTCCAGTTTGATTCGTTTGATCCACAATGGCTTGTTTAAAATCCAGCACCTCTGGCGCTAACTTCACTTGTCCTTTCACTAAACTCAGCGGCATTTTTTCTTTCATCACATTCAACTCGTAATCTTTGTACCAGACGATTTCTTCGAGGATGTTGCGGGGTTTGTTCTCTTCGTTGTCGACGCGTTCACCCGACGGCGTCACCGCTTCCATTTTAAACGCGAACCGTTCCGAACCCATGCCGAGATGCTCTTTGTGTCCAGCCGGTGGTCGCCGGCGAATGGTCACTTCACCCGTGTCGTCCATCACAGCCGCGCCAGCTTTTTGTGCTTTCGGGTGCACAACAGAGAAAGACTTCGATGCGGAAGATTTTTTTTGCTGCTGCTGCTGCTGCCTCCCAGATCGCGCGAACGGCGCGAGCGACTTTTGGACCAAGGCGTGATGCTGCGCGAACATGATGGTTCGTCGTCGTCGTCGTCTTCTTCTTTTTCTTTTTCTTTTTCTTCGACGCGACGCGAGCGAGCGAGAGAGAGTAAAGAGTAAAGAAAGGAGACCCTTGGAATGATGATGATGATGATGATAAAAATGATGGATAAACTCAAGAAATCCTAAAGTACTAGTAAATATTTTCATTATGTACAACAAAGGAATAACAACAGGTAGTAAAGTATACCACCTACCGATAAGAACTACTGGTGGTACGATGATACCAACTAAGAATAATAATAAGAATAATAATAAGAATAATGTTGTATATAATCGAAGATAAGAAGAGAAATAACGAGGTAACGATGCATTCTTTTATCTCTGCTGTGCACTCCTACTTTGATTTGGCCGCGCGAACCAAATCGGCAAACCTTGGGCATCCCAAGTCGCGTTCGCACGCGTCGGCGAAAGAGTCGGTGTTCCAATCCATGCCGCGACCTCCGGTGACTTCGGCGCACTTGTACAAGACAACTCTCGCGCAGTCGCCGAGCTTTTTGTTCGACAATTGTGCGTTGATTTCACGCTTAACATCCAAAAATGGAGTGACGACGATAGGAATCGAGGTAGACGCGAACGGGACGTTGAGAAATTGGAGGAAGAAGAAGCCACCATCATAGAGAGAGTCGACGCAGACGTCCACGTAAACAGTTTCTAACGGCGCTTGTTCGATTTGCTCACAGTCCGAAGAAGTGTCGGAGGAGAAGGAAGATATCGAATTGCTCGTGTCTATGTTCTCGTTTATTAGAGAAACTTCTCCTTTCCCTCCTCGCATATCTTCTTCGAGTTTGTCGAGTTCGTCTTCTTTCGTCTCGTCAGACGCGTGGAGACGCATCTTATACTCTTTCATCCACATCGCACGACGACATCTTTCCGCGCGATGACGCTCCGATAACGTCGGACGCAGTTTAGATGAAGTCATCGATTGTCCATGTTCGTTTTCCTCCATGTATTTCTGGTCGCTGGAGTGAATAAAAATCTCCTCTATGTCATTTTTGCCGTGTAATCGAGCGCATAAGGTCATGTTCTTCAAACTTCTTCCATGGATTTGGATGCGAGTTTTCACGCCTGGCAATACGCACATCGGAGAGACCGAGATGATTCGCGGACATGAGCGCGGAAATCGAGATTGCGATTTGACGACCATTTCAGCGGTAGTTTTGGTGGCAGTACCAAATGGCACCCCAGCGTGAATGTCCGTGTAAGCTGTCTTCTTCCCTCGCCCAACGCCAATGGCGCATTTGCTCGGTTTGATCTTCTCCACGATGGCTCGAATAGGCATGTCTTCTGGCGTAAATCCTCTCCACACGGAACATGTCATCACATCGCTTCCTTTTCCGTCTGTTCGAACGCTTAAATCGTGCGATTCTCCGTTTGAATCGTTTAAAACGACAACAGATTTCGAGTGAAGTTCTTTCAAGTTTTGAAGGACTTTCATAAATTCTCGATAAACTAATGGGATTGTTTCAGCATTGCGCGTGTAGCCACTCACTCCGATCTTTTTTGAGTACGGAAACAGTATGTTCCTCGCCGATAACGTCGATTTGAGCGCAGACAAAATCGATGCTGATCCACTCATATTACCAGACGACGACGTCGGGGAAGGAGGCGGCGGATGTATGACGACGTGCGTACCGTCCATTGCGACGCATTCATCTTCGACCGAGCGGCCACACAGTTCTCCAATGAATTTGTGCCGTTCATCTGGCACATTCACGAACGACAAAACGTGTGTCGCGGGAGCAACGGTGTTGGTAGGCGCTTCATAAGCAGTAATGGCACCAGGATCTTCGGGCGAAGATGTATCGCCTCTACGACCACTGAGGCCGCTGCGTTTGTTCCGCCGCTCATTATGTCGACCTAAATCTAAAACCTCACCAGCGGAACCGTCTTCGGAGGTGTTTTGTGAGGACGGTGGAGAGTCTCTCAAACGTTTACTTCTACTTTTTAAATGAATGCCAAATCCTAAAACTCCTTCATCGAGAATCTCCTCTTTCTTTACATTTTGTTCATCAGTAGGAACAGCATCATCTCTACCGGAGCGCACTCCATGAAACCTATTCATCGCCCTATTGTCTACACTCGTCGTCGTAGCTAAGGTCAAATTGATAAACTTCTTCGACGTGCCTCTCGCGTTGACGACGACGTACATCAAGTGCATCACCATCGGCACCAAGAAGATGAACGCCATGTAATGCATCGAGCACCTGGAATACATCGCCTCGATTACGTTCCAATACGTCTCGAATTTATTCTCAAACCACAATTCTCTCACTGCTGGTGCCGAGAATTGAAATAAAAACGCGTAGGATATGGACATGATCGAGTAGAACAATGAATACTTGAAGCTCGAATACCTCGAAATGTTATACTTGCCGATGATCAACGGCATGAACGCAATTGCCCCAAACTGTATCTTCGTGAACTCGTGCGAGATAGGTCCGTACACTCCCGCTAAAAACAACGTCACTTGTGGATGTCTCAAAAAAGTCTTAATCATTTGCCTCCAAAAGTACAATTTTTCCTCGTATTTTCTATCGTACTCGAACGTGCCTCTCGCGCCGATTTGTTTCCTCACGCCTAAACTCAAAAACGCCGCATCGATTGCCAACTGTAACGGTACAAATCTCGTCAAAACGTTCTTCACGTACACCGAATACACATCTGGCGTTAAAATCCTATTTTCGTTCGGGACAATCTCCTGTATCCCAGTGATGGTAATTTTCGTTTCCAACATCAAAATGCACGCGAAGTAAATCGCGTACTGTTTCAACCTCGGATCCAGCCTGAAATGCCCGAAATGAGGGTGGCTAAAAGCATCTTTCTGTTCGAAGTGTTGTTTTCGTTGTTCGTGTTCTCGATTCAACGCCGTCTTCTTATTCGTCGTCCTCTCGGTATACGAAGACCGATGAAACCCCACGATTTCCTTCTTCTCTTTCGTGGTTTCAAACCACCTCCTACGAATGATCTCTCTCAATTCGACCGCGTGATCTACCACAACCGAGAAGGATTTTTGGTTCTCCAGATTTAACTGAACGTCTTCGTATCGCACCATCGTCTCTCCGCCCTGTTGATGCAACCGTTTCAATTCTCCTGTCGTTTTCTCTCGTCGCCGGTGGTCTCCCTCCCGCGCAACATCATCAAAACGTTTCGCAGACCAATAATGTCGTCGTTGTTGACGGTGCTGGACGATACCGTCCTCCTCCTCCTCCTCGACCGCCCTTCCATCTCGAGGCCGAATCGTCCTCCTCTTCCTCGTTCGATTGCCGGTTTCTGACTCCGACGAAGACTCCGACGCCGTCGGGGACGAGACCATTTGGTGTGTGTGTGTTCTTCTCGATGTTGTTGTTTGTTAACCCGTTGGGTTTTTTATGGAAGGGAAATTAATAAACGACGTGGCGGTTGGGGGGAGAGACCCTTCTTTTTTTTAAAGGGAGGAGGAGGAGGAGGAGGAGGAGGAGGAGGAGGAGGAGGTTTTCTCTTTACAAATAGGGTTTAGAAAAATATACGGAGACCCTAAATAATACAAAAAGAAAGAGAAAAAGAAAGAGAGAGAGAGAAAAAAAGGATACGAGTACTACTTTGAATAATAATCCATAGTACGATAAAAGGAGGGAGGTCGTCAAAAATTCTCGCAGCGACAAAAGAAAACCTGTCTCTCTCTCTCTCTCTCTCTCTCTCTCTCTCTCTCTCTCTCTAAAAGGATACGACACTACTTATTTTGAGAGCATCGACGACGATGATGATGTTGACGACGACGACGACGACGATGAGAGTATCGGCGACGACGTCGACGATTGGTAGCAGAGGTAGTGGTAGCGGGAAAGGGCAACAAAGAAGAGCGCCTCTCTCTTTGAGGAAGAGAGGGACGACGGCGGCATCGGCAATTGGAAAAGTGACTGCGGCTCCTGCTATCAACGATAACGAGAACAGTACTCACGAGTTGGTCTTTTTGTGCGCGCGAGAAGCGATGGAACGCGCGCGACAAAAGACAAAAGATGACGAGAGCACGGGCAGCTCAATCTTGGACCAGTGCAATTTGCAATCTGCCCACGTCTTCACTCTCGCCGCGACCACCATGGTGGATAAAAAAATGGTCGCCTTGATAACCCAATCCGTGGCGTCGTTTATCAAATTGTATTTACTCCTGTTGTTCGTGAGAGTTCTTTTGACGTGGTTCCCGAACGTGAACTGGATGCGCCAGCCGTGGACGATGTTGAGACAGGTGACAGATCCATATTTGAACTTGTTTCGTAACTTGATTCCACCGATTATGGGTCAAATTGACTTTACGCCAATTCTCGGCTTCATGGTTTTGCAGTTTTTGGCGAGAGTGTTGAGCACGGATCCGAGTCTGGGGAGGTTTTGATAAAGACGGTGTGTGACCCGCGCGCGCGTGAATGTTAAAAGTGTGTTTCTGCTCTGTCTATTTCATCTCACTATTACTACTATATATTTACAACTCGCGCGTACCCTGGCACCTAAGTACAAAAATACTTACACGTTCAAGTTTTCGAACGGGTTGTTAAATGGGTTGTTCGTTTGCGAAGCCTCCTCCTCAACGACACCATCGACCCCGTCATTATTTTCATGTTCTTTTAGCTCGTGACTTTCTCTTAAGGTCTTTGGAGCTACGTAAGCAGAAAGAGAATCTGCCATTGCGAATTCATTGTTACCTTCGTCCTCTTCTGAAAATACCTGGAACGACTGATTGGTCCTAGCGTCTGACGACGACGATGCAAACCGCCAGCGTGCGCTTTGGAATCGGTCCTTCACGCTCGATGAAAATTCGCGTATTCCATCCGAAATAGTCCCCGTTCCGCCGTTCTTTTTGTAATACCAATACCAAATCGTCGCTATGACGGCTAAGAATACCAAGACGAAAAATATAGCCGCTGTGTGGCTCTCATTATCTTTAAGCGCATCATCGCTATGATTCTCTCGAATAATCCAAAAGGAATCTAAAAAACGGTCCCCGTTTACGGCGTCGATAAATCTTCCAAATACATGCGTCGCGTTGTGTGCGTGTAAGTCGACGAAACCGTGTTCGTGCACCACTTTCTCAGTGAAGAACATGCTGACGTCGTTTTTGGTAAAGTTCGCGCCTCCGGTACCGACGATAAAACTAATTGGGTATTCCGGCTTCTCGTACACGTTATTCAAACCATTGCTCAACGTTTTCGATTTAAGCGCGCACTCAGTTTCAGTCAATTGCGATTTGAGCGAACACGAACGCTGGTAGGCGTGATTGTGACCCCAAAACACCATATCGACGTTAAATTCAACGAACAATGGCCACAAGTGTTCTTGAATTTCTTTCATGACGGCGACGTCCGAGCTGTCTTTCTTGTTCGCCGAGACCGGTGGTTCTGACGCGTAGCTTGAATCGACTAAACCAGGTCGATGGCCGACGACAATCAACCACGGCGTCTTGGCTCGATCGAATTCAGTTTCGAAGATCGTCCGTAACTCGGTGTATTGTGTCGACGATACGGAATTGAAATCAACTTCCGTGTTGATCGAGACGACGTAAATGTTCCCGATCGCGACGCCAAACCAGTCTTTCTCGGAGCTTTTCTTTGGTGTGTTGAAGAGCGCGTTAGACATGACGCCGCACTCGCCACCAGAATCGTGCCCACCGTACAAATCCTGCGTTCTTCCCGATGCGTGCGCGTTCCATCCGCTCTCGAAATAATCAAATTCATGGTTCCCGCTGTTGACGAGAAATGGAACTTTATGAGCGAAATTTGAGCTCGTTTGATGCAAAAACTCGTCCCAAACACTAATGTATCCAACCGCATAGGACAAATCGCCAAAAAGAAACACCGCGTCGATTGGGTGTTTATTCGTATCGTTCCTTGACAAACGCCCGAGCGATTCGGCGACTTGTAAACCTGGTTGACCATACTCCCTCCATGTCTCGCTATCGTCGGTCGTCCCGACGCCCATATCTCCAAATAAAGCCAACGTCGTGTGCGATGCTCCGATGACGGGTAAAAATTTTCCTTCGTATACTCTCGACTCCTCGAATTCGCTGACATCATCCCCGAGTTGGTACTCAAACGCTCTCTTGTTATCTACTTTGTTTTCAATCTCCGCGTAGTGTTGATACCCGCTGTGCCTGTATCCGAACCCATTCGCCGGTGCGCCACAAAATTGGTCTTTTGTCACCTGTGTCGTGCTCGCAAATTCCGTCGGCTGCCAACTTGCATCTCCCACGTACCGCCACCGAACTTTTGCATTTTTATCTTTCCTACCAGACGTCCACGTGATGGAAACCTTCCTCTCGCCACTCTTCGTCAAACCTAGCCTAGGTACGATTGGTTCGTCCTTACCGGTAAACGAGACGACTTGACTCCTCGCGATCGGTTGCGAGTCGCCTAAAATGTTCGCCCAATCCGAAAAATTCTTGTGATAAATAGCGTTCGCAGACGCCGGGTCGTTCGAGCTAAACAAAACGAAATCAAAGTCTCCTCGCATTTTGTGCAAATCGAAGTTTAACCCGCCTTTGCCAGAGGCTATGTATTCGTTCGAATACTTTTCGACGATGGAATATTTCACCGGCGCGGTTTCATTGAGCAAATCCACCCCCGGCGGAGAATAAACGCCAACCCAATGTCTCGATAAAGTATCTTTTGTGTAATCCGTTCTTGATACGTTATCTAACAAAGCTTCTCTCGGCACCACGACCGTCACAGTAACGCGTTTCTTATCTCCGCTAATTTTAGTTGGGTCCGCCTTAATCGTGACGCCATCCTTGGTATACGAGTGGTTGTCGCTTCCGTAACTTTGGTCGATTGGAAAAGGTGAGATCGTCGTGATGCCGGTTAACGCTTGGTGCGAATTGTAATAAGAGAGATTATGATGGTCTTCTGTTGCCGCAAAAAGATCTGACGCGCGCGAGAAAGAAAGAAGAAGAAGAAGAAGAATGAGCGACGCGAACGACCGCTCTTTCATTTTTATCGTTTCCCCGTGGACGCGTGCCGTTCTTCTTTACGACGACGCGACGAACAAATGAAGAAAGTCGTTCTAACGAACTCTCGAAAATGTGAAAACGCAATACAACGCATACGTACTAAAACGTGCGTGTTTTTATTACATTACAGTTGGTACACGTGCGACTCGCAACAAATTTTACACGACTATGTTCGCGGCAGCTTTCATGCTCTTCCGAAAAATCTCCCTGACGTGAGCCTCGACTTTTTCCGTACCGATGCTCTCTTTCGCGTGTTCGACCATTTTCATCAACTTGCCGGTTGGGATTGAACTACCGGTTTCACTGCCGCGTTCGCTAAACTCGAGGCAACTGGCGGAGAGGTAGGAGGGTAAACCTTGTGCCATGAGGATGGTATCGCAGGCGGATCTTGTATCGTCTGGGAGGACGTCGATGGTTCGGGAGACGTATTCGGAGAGGAGGAAGTCAAGTTCGGTGTAATCGTGTTGGTCGTTTTCATAGTCCTCGAATAAGTTGGCGTCGTTTTCGTCGATTTTGATGGATTTGATGACATCTCTTTCTTCATCTTCAAAGAAGGACGAATTCGTGGTGACGATAACGGCAAGTTTGCGTCCCTTTTCCGGGGCAGACGCGATCATTTCGAGGACGACACGAGCCATTTCTTTGTTACTGTCAGGGATTCGTCCCGTGGCGCGATCGACGCCGAGTAACACGTCCAAGTCGTCGATAATAATCGCGGACAGTTTACCTTTTGCAGCATCATCGAATGCGTTTTTGATGGCATAAACGACCGACGAGGCTGTCAACGACGGATCTTCTACTTTTTTTAATACATCGTGCGCGCTGATAATTCTCGCGTGCGGGTACTTCGCGTTCGTGACTGCTTTGCATGCCAAAGTCGTTTTGCCGCTGTTTTTCGCACCTCGAAGTTGAACGATGGTTTGTGCGATACCTCTGACATTGTCCCCGTCATTTTTACCTCCGCCACTGTTTTGCAACGAGACTAGCGTTTCTGTGAGTTTATGGAATGCCTCGGTTTGTTTCTCTAACTGGACAAAGTTTTCCGGGACAACGTTGGCGACTTCCTTCGCGTCTTGCTTCATCGCCGAGACAAACTCTTTCATGGCGGCGACGAAATCGTCCATAATAACTTTCGGATTTTCTTCAGATGATGCAGAAGAAGCATCAACGTTGTCTTCACTACTACTTCCCATACCTAAATGTCTCGCCAACGCGTGACTCGTCGCCGCTCTCACTAAACCTTTCAATTCCGCCCCGCTGTGGTTCTCCGTCATTTGCGCCAACCGTTCTAAATCTACGCACTCGCTCAAAGTCCCGCTCTCTTTCATCGATTTCGTGTGAATGCCTAAAATCTGCAATCGTCCGTGTGCGTCTGGTAAACCAATCTCTAATTGCAACTCTAATCTCCCGGGTCGTAACAACGCTTTATCTAATAAATCTCTTCGATTGGTAATCCCCACGACTAACACGTTGTTCAACGTCCGCATGCCGTCCAATTTTGTCAATAACTGGTTCACAACGTTATCGTGCACCACAGACGCGGTCACACCACCCGATCCTCTCGCTTTACACACCGCATCGATTTCATCGAACACAATCACGTGTAATTTACTCTCTTCGCCTCGAATTTTATACTCCAACTCGGCGTCTGCGAACAAACCTCGGATGTTCTCCTCGGATTGACCAACAAATCTTTGTAAAATTTCCGGACCATTGACAATCTTCGGCGGGTGCGCGTGCAGAAGTTCCCCAAGCGCTTTAGCAACCAACGTTTTCCCAGTCCCGGGAGGTCCGTGTAACAAAACCCCTCGCACGTGTTCCAATTCCATCTTCTTCGCCACAGCCGGGTCAATCATCCGAGATGCGAACACTCTTCGAAACAACGTCGCGAAGTGGTCGTCGAGACCTCCAACCCCGCAAAATGCAAACGACGGCATGTTTCTTTTCTCGCCGTTGTTGTTGTCGTTTACACGAGCGTTACTACTTTTCTCTTTCTCTCTCTTCAAAATGTCCAATAAATGCGTTTGCCCTATTCGTTCGTCTTTCGGTTTCTCTTTGATGGTGTTCGCGTTGCCTCTTCCAATTCTGTTGTCCGTGGCTTCGGTTTGCGCGCTGCCTTGCGCGGTTGCCGCGCGTTTCGTCGGTTTCGCTTTTGGTTTTTCTCTCTCGCCGCCCACGAAATCATCTACCGGGGTGATTTCGGACGGCGTGCCGCCGCCGATGACCCCGAACGAGTATCCCCCGGCGCCGCACCGCGCCGAAGTCGCGATGGATTTATTCATCATCCGAAACGTCGTCGTCGTCGTCGTCGTCGTCAAAGATAAGCCATCGTCGATTTTGGAACGACGACGACGCGCATCGAACACCAACACGGAGCGCACGCAACGAGAGAAACTGTCCACCACGAGAGTCCATCCACCGCGACGCCGCATGATGATGATTCGTTTCTGACGATGATGATATGATGATGATGACGATAAAAAAAAAGCGTCGTCGCACAAAAGTACTCCTCCCAAATGCTCTCTTCGAATCCCCTTTGTTTTTTATGTCGACGTGTAACTGTCTACTACATACAACAGACAGACAGACAGACACTCTTATTTTTTTTTTTTCGTTTTGGCATTTGGCATTCGGGTGGTACTCCTATTACTGTACGTAAATAATAACGACTTTGTTCTCTCTCTCTCTCTCTCTCTTTTTACTTTAACTACAATATGTACTACTACTACTACTACTACTACTACTACTACTACTGTGTTTACTCAAAGCATGTGCTCTGGATCCACCTCTATGCCTAAATTCCTCTTCATGAACTCGTACGTGGTCCAACAAATAGCCGAAGCTGGTACGTGGAAGAGAACGCGCGCCGTCGCGCCGGAAAATAAAGCGCGAAGACCTTCGCGTTCGGCGACGTGTTTGGCGACTTTGAACGCGTTGGCGGAAGCGTAGATGCTTCGAGAAGAAGTGGGAGTCGCGGGAGTCGCAGAAGCTGATGATGATGGCGTTGCCGTCACCCCTGGTGTCGAAACGCACAACTTTGGGTCGCCTCGAATTGCACACGTTTGGCTCGCCGTCGCCGTTTCGACCGTTTTACTGACCTCGCATCCTAATGCTACCTCGCAGTGCGTTTGCATTCGCGTCTTCACCACGTCCATGGGCGTGGTCAAAAGCCCAGCCATACCTCCCGCGAAACCACCGGCTAAAAATTGCGTTCGAAGACCTTCGTCTTCGTCTTCAATTTTCAAAGCTCTTTTCGTGCTTTCGTAAAGACCGACGTGAATAGCCGTAAAAGGCACGTTCATAATCAACGTCGTCGGATACGATCGGTATAAAACGTGCGCGCCTTCGTTTCTTACGATGGTTCTGGCCGCATCGAATGCGGTTGTGAATCTTCTCGTCGCGTTATTAGTATTATAATTATTGTTATTAGTATTACTCGTCAAACTCGTCTTCACGTTTCCGACGCCGCCGCCGATGCCTTCCCCGCTCATCACCTTCACCTCGCTCGGACAGTTCCCGCCTAATTGCATTTGCATCCTCTGTTTTATCGTATCTAACGGCGTCTGCACTGCATCTCCAACGATCGTGGCCAGTACTCCGGCGCTCGCGTCTGCGATAAATTCACCGTACGCCGACCATTTTGGTCTCTCGTCGTTTTCGACGACGATGTCGTCTCCTTCTTTACCCGCAGTCGTCGTGACAGTATTCCATCGAAACATTTTCTTCCCGTACTCGTAGGTTGCAAAATAAATCGCGTGTGCTGGTCCCGCCCCGAGCCCTCCGGCGACGACGCCTCGATACAAGCCCTTCACGCCGTCCGTTTTCAGTATCGACGTGATCGCGCGGCGGATCGTGCTCTTGACCATCGCGTTATTGTTGATGTTGATGTTCGCACCACCACCACTCGTCGTCGTCGTCGTCGTCGCAGCGCTCCCTCCTCCTCCTCCGACGATGGCGAGTTGCATTCGCGTCTTGATGGTATCCACGGGAAACATGACCGTGTGCTCCATGGTCCCGGCGAACGCACCGGCACACAGGTGGGTGTAAAAGTGCCTTTTTTGCTGCTGCTGCTGCTGGTGGTGGTGGTGTAATTGCTGCGATTCCGCGCGTCCGCCTCTGTTCTCCGTCGTCTGAGTATTAATAATCGTCGTCGTCATCTTCTTTCTCTCTTTCTCTCTTTCTCTCTTCTTCGGACGACGACGACGGATGTTTATGTGACGTGTATGATGATGATAATGATGATGATGAAAATGAAAATGACAAAAATGACGACAAAAAAAAAAAAAAAGGGGTCGTCGTCGTCGTCGTCGTCGTCGTCGTCGTCGTCGCACAAAAAAAAAACGAAAATAAAAAAAAAAGCTTCAACAACAAACAACTTCAAACAAAACTTTTTAAGGCGCTTTTTGTTGGAAGAGACAAAAAAAAATATATATATATATATATATACGTCGGCTCTCGTCGCGACCGAAGAAAGAAAGAAAGACCAAGAATCGAAACGCGCTTTGTTGTTTGTTCGCTGCGTGGTGTTGGTGTTCCCTTTTTTTTTGTCGCCCTTTAATACGAGACACATGATGACATTTGGGAAGTGATGATGATGATGATGATGATGATGATGAATGAAAGAAAATGAGCGACTCTGATGAATTGGACACCGACGATAAAAATAATAATAATAATAATGGACGCCGCAACAAAAGCATCGTCAACCACCCGTCCGAATGCGCGTCTCTCTGCGTCCTCTCCGTGGCCTATTGTTGCGTCGGATGCGACGCGTCGAAATTAGCGAGTCGATTTGCGTTTCACCCACCGAAACCATCGCACTACGAGTTGAAAACGACGAACAGAGGAACCAGGTATCCAACTGTAAGTCAATTTCACCCGACGTACGGACATAAGAATGCAGATTCGCGAATGGCGAGTAAAGCTTTCGCGTCGTTTCAGTGTTACGAGATTCCCGTGCGATCGAACGGTGCGACGGGAGACGATAACAAGAATAAGACGTCCAACATATGCGTCTTCTTTCGACCGGCGCCGAGAGACGCAAAACGAGCAAGATTGATCATCCACTCGCATGGAAACGCGATGGATTGCGGAGGCACGTTGGAGATGTTGGCAGAGGTTGGAGATCAGTTGGATATGTCGATTTTAAGCTACGACTATCGGGGATATGGGAAATCAGGAAATTTGTACGAACAGCCGACAGCGGAGTCGTGCGCGGAGGATTTGCGAAGAGTCGTGGATTGGGCGACAAAATCGAGAGGTTTAGTCGGGGGGCAAACCGGCGATTATAATCGCGACCGATTTGGGATAGATGACATCGTCTTGTGGGGACAATCGATTGGGTCTGGCCCGTCCACGAAAGTCGCCACGGAAAAAGATGTTGGAGGGTTGATTTTAGAGTGCGCTTTGGCGAGCGGCACGAGAGTTTTAATCGGCGAGGCGAAGGAAAAGCACGGGATCATAAGCCCGGTAAGATGTTTTCAAAACTGCGAGGTGTACGATAACCAAGCTTTGGCGGCGAATGTCAAGTGTCCCACGTTAGTCATGCACGGTTTGAAAGATTCCGAGATTCATCACTCGCATGGGAAATTAATATTCGACAAATTGCAATCGAGAGAAGAGAAAGAGCAGTTTAAAACGTACGCGTATTGGTCAAAAACAGCCGGTCACGACGACGTGTTTTACGATAACCCTCACGAGTGCATTCGCCAGGTTCAAAAGTTCGTGCGAACGTTACCGACGACCGAACGCATCGAGAACGCGATCGTTTCCTCCTCTCGCACGGAGAAAGGTTTGTCGGCGGACGATTTAGCCAATCCTTCTCTCGGTACCGAACGAAGGCGAGAAAATAAGGAGAAGAAACCGTACAACGATAAGTTTAATCACGTCAATCAAGAGTTATTCTACGAATCGCCGCCGAGGAAACAAGTCATGAGGAAGTAAGTAATTTAGTATATATGTGTAGTATTTCTTTTCTCTTTCAACACTAGTGTAGGTATTGTTTTTGTTTAATGTTAATATTGTTTATCATTATTATTATTACTGGGTCGAGGGGACGGCTTTGTTCATCAACAGCGGCGAATCTTCGCTCGCGTTTTCGTCGACGGATTTCTTGTTGACCGCCGAAAATTTTCTCGCTTTTCTCGCAATACCAGCGACAATCGCTAACGCAGCCGCCATAGCAACAGCTAACGGAGCAACTCCAGATAATTCTTTTTCAGCTGGCAAGGTACCTCGCATTTGCTCGTCCCACATCCTAATCATATCCAATTCCGTGACGGTTTCTTTGCCGTTCGCGATGGCTTCGCCGAGCTGTGAAGATAACGCCGCGGAGGCTGTTGACGTCATGCCCGGGTTTTTACTCGGATCGCGTCTGTACTCTCTCTTATAATACGAACCACCCGTACACGTTTCGTCACTCCCGAGTTCCGCGCCTCCGTCGTCGTCCGCGTGTCTCACCACCGGGTAGACGGATTCGAAGAGCAAACCGCACGTAGAAAACCCGTTCTCGTCGTATTGGTTTTCGTTCAACGTAACCGGGCCTTTTGGACCTCTCTCTAACTTGAAATATCCTCCTTCACCAAAACTTTTCCCGTACGAGTTCTTCACCAACCAGTACGGCGTATCCCCGTACTTATGATCGATTCCCCAACCGACGACCAAGGCGGCGTGGTTGATGGACGCGATGCCTCTCCCTGCCGGGCCGCAATCCTCAAACTTAATCACGCCCTCGTCGTACATTTGTAAGTTGTTGGCGTTGATACCAATCGCAACTGGACCTTTCTCGTAGATGGCTTTCATCAACGCGTCGTTGCCTTCGGTTTGTGCGATGTCGCACATTCCCGGCGTCGTCCATTTCTTCTCCACATTCTCCACGCACTGTAATTCATCTTGGTCTTCATCGGTAGACGAGAGACCGGCTTGGGATAAAGCGCCATCGTATGTATCTTTCGAAGCAATTCCACCGCTTTCGTCAACGTACATGTACGCCGTGTACATGTTTCCGGTGTTACATCCGTGATCTCTATCGTCGCAGTTCATCAACTGATTGACCGATAAAATGACGATGTCGTCTTTGGTCATGACCGCGGCTCGAGCGGCGATGGAATCGGCGGAAACGAACGCCCAGCACGAAGCACACGTGTCTCGTTGATCGTGAACTTCGCCGACTAAGTCCCGTGGCCACCCTTCGGGAGGGTCGGTCCACGAAAATTCCTCCGGGTAGTTGTCCACGCCGAGCAAAGAGGTGCGATCGTTCGGAAGAGAAGATTCTGAAGATTCATCGTCACCAACGCTGGACGAGAAGGACGCGTCCCTGTCACTCGTGAAAACTTCACCAACAATTTTTTCGTACGAATCGGAATCGTCGGAGAGCTGCGACGATTCATGACGCCCTTCGTCAGCATCTTTACTCGCCGCCGCGTCTTGATTTTGTTGTTTTTGTTGCTGTTGCTGCTGCTTCGGTTGTTGATTATTATTTTTGTTATTATTATTAGCATTAGCATTGTTATTAGCGTTGGCGTTATCAGCGTTCGCAGTAGCAGTATTACTCTGCTGCTGCTGCTGCTGCTGCTGCTGTCCCTTCTTGGCTTGCTCGATAACTGATACAGACTCTTTCGATTCCAAATTCGATGAAGAAACAGCGTTGTTGCTGCTTTCATCCTCTGCGGCTTTTTCCAACTTCCCGAACGACTTTTCGAACGACTTTTCGATCTCTGCTGGAATTTCAACCTTTGGATCGTCCGGTTGCCTCCCGGCTCTGTTCGCCGCGATTTCCATCTGTTCTTTCTTCCAACTCTTATAGGTCAAGTGTTTCGCGATGAATTCTTCTTGCGTCAAATCCGCAAACTCGGTCACTCGCATCCCGAACGCCTTCCCGCTCTTCGCGTTGTGTTCGTTCATCTTTAACAGGTTCGTCTCGAAGATCTTCTCTCGTTTGATGGATTCCGAGCACGGTCGCTCGATTTCGGTCGGTTTGTTTTCCGGACAGTACCTTTTGCCGTGCGTTTTCATGAACTCCACGAAGTTTTCTTTGTGTTGGTGTCGTTTGATATCGACGATCGACGACGACGACTTTGTTGACGCGTCGTCGTTTTCAACCCCGTCGATTTTACCATCATCATCATCATCGTCGTCGGACGACGGCGAGGATGAGGAGGAGACACCAAAAGGCGGTTTCGTCGTCGTCGTCGTCGTTTGATCGCGTGTCAGAGCGTCCTTTACCGCGTCGTCGTCCATTTTCGTGCCCGCGGTATTGGTCGTCGTCGTCGTCGTCGTCGTCGTCGTCGTCTTCCCGCCGAACGATAACGAGGCGACGTCCTCGACGACGAAGGCATCATCATGAGAGAGACGCGCGGCCCCTTCTTTGGTGGTGGTGGGAACTAATGCCCCATCGTCTTTTGCCCCGGATGCGAAGAAGAAAGACTTCGAGGCAGACGACGACAGAACCGCGAGACCAATAAACCCGATCGTCGGTATCATCGTCCTTTTACCCCGTCTCGTCTTCTTTGTCTTCTTTGTCTTCGTCGTCGTCTTCGTCGTCGTCATCTTCGCGCGCGCAAAGTGGACGAGAGAGAGAGAGAGAGAGAGAGAGAGAGAGAGAGAGAGAGAGAGTTTTTTTTTTTGAGGGATAAAGAAAGCGCGGGATGTTTAAAAATGGGTGTTACACTTTTGCCCCACACAGAAAACACACACACACAACACGCATAATAAATAATTCTTTTTTGTACCAACAACACGTGTTGTGGTAAAAAAAAAGTCGGAGAGTCGTGCGTCTAAAAAATGAAGGTTTTTAGGGTTTCATTTGATACCATAAACAATTCATGTAAGAAGTTTTGGTTTGAAAATCTGCCATTAAACTCTTTTACTGCACAACACACGAATAGAGAGAGAGAGAGAGAGAGCATTCACTGTGGTTTATAAAGCAATCATGAACACGTGTAGTAGGAGTACGTCGATGAGAAGGGAGGGGGAGGAAACGCAGTCTCTCTTATCATCATCATCTTCGACGAATACGACTAAAAAGCGAAACACCAATTATTATTATTATTATTACGTCGCGCTGGGCGTCGTCGCGTCTGCTGGCATTTTAGGCACGGTGTCGTCAAAGTCGTCGTCGTCCGCGGCCTTCCCGCGGGGGGGGATTCCCACGCTGGGGAAAGACAGACCGACGATTCGCTTGTCGGTCGGGTGCACGCCGGAAGACGTGCTGTCGCTGCTGCCGTTCGAACCGAAATCGTGGAGAGGTGCGGTATCGTTCTTCTTTTTTCTTTTGATCGATCAAAAGAGACGAGACATCATCATCGCGCGTCGAAGAGAGATTCTTCTTTTTGTGGAACGAGATCGAAATCGATACGAATTTTGATGCGCGCGCGCGCGCGCCGTTTGAGAACAACAACAACAACAACAACAACAACAACAACAACAACAACAACAACAACAACAA
>VIAV01000024.1:0-30752 GCA_009618065.1 Bathycoccus sp. SAG4 | reverse complement strand
AGAAGACAAAGAAGACAAAGAAGAAGAAGAAGAAGAAGAAGAAGAAGAAGAAGAAAAATTCCATCCAATACAAAAAACCCTAAACTAAAACCCTCAAAAAAAAGGGTGGGGGGGGCAAGATTTTGTCTCTCTCGAGAATGCAACACTCTTTATTTAACAACAACCACATTACTCAATTACATACCACCCGAAGAAGAAGAAGAAGAAGACAAAGAAGAAGACGAAGAAAAGCGACGCGCATTACGAGATTCGCGGACTGTTTTTTTTTTTTTATATCGTCATGTCTCGAGCGCGCGTGCAAAGCGCGTACCCGAACCTGACGGAACTCTTTTTGGCATCATCATCATCGTCATCATCATTTTCATCGTCGATGGGTCCAATCGGACGTGGTGCGCGCACTTTGGCGTCTGCTTTGAAGGACATCTTCGTCGCAACGACGACGACGACGATAAAAAGAAGGGAGGAGGAGAAGGAGGAGAAATCGTGCAAACACCATCGTCACGTTTTATCATCATCGCTCGTGTTGCCAGACCCAGACCACGCGTTGCTCGCGAGCGCTTTGACGGTCGGGGGAATGGCGTTACTTCTGAGCGTGCAGATTCTCACGAGTCGGCCATTGGGCGCGCGAAGGACGAGGACGTCGGGAGGACGACGAGTGTCGATGGAGTACCGTAAAGCAGTGCGAGGCGATTTTGCGTTTGGACTCGGCTTGATGTGGGTCAGCGCGGTGACGTGTATCTCTGGAATGGCGTTCTCTACGAATTTGAGTTTCGTGACGGACGGTTTACGCGAAGAGTTGATGGCGTGCGTGTACTCGTTTAGCGCCAACGCCGGGTTTTGCTTTTTGTGCGGGAACTTTGCCCGATTGGGCGTGATAGATGATCGAGAGGAGAGGACGAATTTGACGATTTTAGGAGTGGCCGTGTCGACGTTAATGATAGTCAGTCACTTGTTTCCGAAAATTTCCGAGGGGAACGGGAAGGCTGGATGGTTTTGCGAAACTTGGTCGTTCGCGTGGTGTGCGTTGGCGTTGGCGACGAATTTGGGACTAAACTGCGCGGTAGAATTTCGAGGTGGGTTTACTAATTGGGACGCGTTTTATGGATTGCTATCTGGGAGTGGCGCTGGGTTGATGTATTTCTCAATGGCGTCGCCGTTGTGGTTTGGGAGGTGTTTCGGGACGGCGTTGTTTGTGATTGGGTTTGGGTGTCACGTTTTAGGAGCGGGGATGAGGCATTCGGTGACGCGAAATTCGACGACAGCGAAGGAGGAAGGCGAGGAGGAGGAGGAGGAGAAGGAGAAGGACGACGACGAATCGATGGCGGGTTCGAAGAAAATGAATTAGTAGTAGTAGCAGTAGAAGTAGTAGTCTTTAATGTGCTGGTGTATACTTATTTATTCATAATTGTACTCAAAACAAACCTTTTTAAATTATTTCTGTTTGAAAAACGCGCGTTCGGCTAAATCGATGCTTCGTCCAAGCGCGGCGGAGGAAATGCACGTGCTGGAGACGAACGAATGGGCGAGAGTGATACGACGACGAAAGAAAAAAAGGAAAGAGGAGGAAGAAGAAGAAGAAGAGACGACGACGACGCGCAAAGACGAGACGATGATGCGACAGATGGAACGAGACCAAGCGAAAATGAGGGCGTTAAAAGCGAGCAAAAGAAGTCGGTGGGGCGGCGCGAAGAAGAAGCAGAAAGCGACGACGACGACGACGAAAAAGAAGAAGAGAGACGAAGAAGAAGGTCACGACGACGAGAAAAGCGACGCGATTATTGTAGATTGGGAACAGGTTTTGGGGAAGTCCAGCGCGGTTGTGTTGCCGTTAACGAGCGAGACGGACGCGCGGTTGGACGAGGACGTTCCCGAGAAGGATGATGCCGGCGAGAGAGGTGTTTTGAGTCAAATGTCGAAGATTGATCGGTATAAATGCGCGGTGTTTAAAGATTTACACGAGAAAGGGTTTACGATGACCTCGGCGGCGAAGTTTGGTGGAGATTACTTGGCGTATCCTGGAGATCCGATGTTGTTTCACGCGTACTTCACGGTGCGAGTGTTGGAGAGAGGGGAGAAGATGACGCCGTTGAGTTGTTCGTCCGTGACGAGAATGGCGCACGCGGCGAGAAAGAATGTTGTTTTTGCGTTTTGTGGAGAAGAAGAAGGAGAAGAAAAGAACACCGATGGTGGTAAGAAGAGTAGCGCGAACAATAATCACGTTCTTCGAATTCGGTATTTCACGTGCGTGCCAGACATCGAACTCTCTTCGAACAGAGGTTTTTGATTAGAATAGTAAATTCAGGTGTAGTACGTAGTATTTTTTTTTCTGCGTAAGTAGTGTTTAATAGTAGTACATGTAACCATAGCTTCTTCTTCTAAATTATTGCATTCCAATCTCCTCGTCCTTCTCCATCTGCTTCACCTTCTCCTCGATCAAAGAGCACTTCCTCGTCATCGCTCTCCACTCTTCGTTCAACTCTCTCAAATGCCCCTCGGCTTCCTCTTGCGACAACCTCCTTTTCGAATTCAACCCTTCTAATTCATCGTCCACTTTCCTCACTAAATTTTCGTATTCTTTCACCACCTCTTCCAGCTCTTCCAAGTGCTTCCTCCACGCGTTCGCGGCGTATTTTTGCATCAACTCTAAATTTTGCATCCGCAACGCCGTGTGTTCCAATTGACTCTTGGCGTTTTGGACGCTCTCTTCCCATTTGCTCGGGTTGGTTTTATATTTCACCGATGGCGGTGGAACCTCGTACCGCGTCGTGTCTGGGTTCAATTTCGGTTCATTCTTCTCGAATCGTCGCGTGTACTCCTCGATGAGAGCCGGCGTTAAATATTTGTTTTCTTCGAATCCCCGAGCAGCGTTAGAGGTCGACGCAGCCTGCCTCATTTCAGCCAAGTAGTCCTTTTCGCGTTTCGGCATCCGGCGCATCTGTTTTCCATTTGGGACAAAAAGGGATACAGAGAGAGAGCGTCCAACACCGTCAAAGTCGTCGTCAAAGACGTCGGAAAGGTGGTGGTGTTCGTCGACCACGATCGCCGCGCGGCAACAAAGACGAGATCGATCGATCGATCGAATAATACTGCGCGAACACACAACGCGCGCGTAAAAAAAAAGTCTCTTCTTCTCACCTCTTCTTTCACCATCACTTCCGCCGCTTTCAATTCGCGAGGCGAGATGTCGTCGATGTACGGCAAAGACACCTCGTCGTGAGTCTCCGTCAAAGCGCTGCTCGTATTCAACGCGAGCTCCGACGAGCCGAGTCGAAGGGACGTCGTCGTCGTCATTCTATTTTCTTCTTCTCTAAAGGCTTTTTTGGCGTTTTTGACGAGGGGGAGAGAAACAAAGAGCTTTAGTAGAGCGCTTTCGAAATGAAGAGATGCACAACGAGAGAGAGAGAGAGGAAGAGGAGACGTTTTCTGAAACGCTTTGGGTATCTCGACGCGGTATTCGCGAGTCGCGATGGTATCAAAACTAAAGATGGTGTGCTACGTAAAGTTTTAGTATAACATGTCTCTCTCTCTCTCTCTCTCTCTCTCTCTCTCTCTCTTCCGTGCCTTTCTCATCGACGAGAAATATAAAAAGGTAGAGAGTTTCTTTACCATTCAAAGTCGGCGGCCGGGTTGTCGCCTTCCTCCGAGGACGAATCGTCTTGGAACAAATCTCTCTCTCTCAAATACGCAATCGCCGCGCCCAAGCAGTTATCTTTCATCTTCAAAAAGAAGTAGTTCTCCTTGTCCTCTTTCGACGTCACCGTTGCCCACGTCGCCGTCGCTCCTTCGTCCACGGTACCGCCAACGCCACCACCCAAGGTCGAATCGCACACGCCTTGCAACCAATCCTTCGCGTTCAACTTGTCCTTCGTTTGGTCCGCGACGTACGCCACCATCGCGATTTGCCCTTTCTCTTCGCTTTCGGAGATGAGAACTTTAGAAATGTGTCCGGAGCACCCTTTTCTTTCCTCTTCGTCCGACGGATCTGGGATTGCGTTCATGCCTTCCATGGCGACTTCGAGCAACGCGACTTCGCCCTTCGCGTTTTGGATGCGCGTGCAAAAGCACGTCAAGCCAGACATATCGGCGGCGCCTTCGATTTCGACGCCTTTTTTACCGCCTTCTTTGAACACTTTGGCGACTTCTTTTTCCTTGTATCCAGCCGCGATTGCCGCGTCTTTCTTCGGGAACTCCTGAACATCATCGTTTGCGACACCCACGAAGACCACACGCACACACACAAGAGAGAGAGAGAGAGAGAGGGACACAAAAGGGTGAGCGAAAGGCACACGATGATGTTTGCGATTGAGAAATGCGATGAGATAAGTGTGAATGATGATCGTCGCCGCTTTTTCCCGAAACAACGCGACTATGCGGTCGAAGACGTCAAAGCCGCCTTTGTCAAAACGATGATATAAGAGTCAGAAAAAAAAGGACGACGACGACGACGACGACGACGACGACGTCCGTCCGTCCGTCGTCGTCGGAAAGTCTCAAAGTCGTACTACCTTGGTGAATTCAACCACTGGTTTTGCGTCCGCCATTTTGATGGTTGTGTGTTTTGGGTCGTCCGTCGTTCAAAGAGCGTTTTATAGTGCGGTGTGTTTTTGTGCGTCCACAACTTTACTCCAAGAATACTCGAGAGAAAAAGTCTCTTATGAGTAAAATTCGAGAGTTTTTCTCTGGGTGGTCCCTTTTCTTTTCTTTTTTTTCTCTTTTTTTGAGACCGTATGATACTCCTCGAGGACCTCTCTGTAGGTCGATACTTTGGACTCTCTCATAGTGGCCGTCTTTGGTCGAGAGTCCTTTGTGCTCCTCTTTCTCGTCTTGGAGAGACTCGAACTGACCGGGGGGGGAGGGTAGACAATAGCTTTGGGCTTTTGACTGTTTGTAGACCAAAAAAAGAACTTTTTTCTCCATGTGTCTTCACAAAAACACATTACGTAAGGAACATGAACGACGCCGTGTCGCCGGAAAAACCGTCGAAGAGACGAGGTGCGCGCGACGACGATTGGTCGTCGTCGTCGTCTTTCTCCTCTCGCTTTCCTCTCTCCTTCTTTTTTTTTGTCGTCGCAAAGCGCGCAAAAGAGAGACCTTTGATGACATTATTTTTTTCTCTCTTCTTCTCTTCTTCTCAACCAACGACCCAAAAACGCACGTCGCGTGTCATCTCTCTCTCTCTTTATTTGTGAAGTCGACGAAAGTTTGCGTCGACTGGCGCGTCTCTCCGGTGTGGATTTCTCCCCGGAAATTGCCGACGCCGTCATCGAACTGTGCCGCGCGAACGTCTCGCCCGTGGCGATCGTCTCCGTGCTGAAAAGTTTGGCCGGGAGACGGAGAGAAGAGCACAACTCCGCGATGTCGTCGCCTTTGTAATACTAAAAAAGGGAGACACATAAGAAATACCTAGTCAAAGATTTAAGAGTATATATTGCAGTTTGACCAAGTCAAACTGTAATTAGCAAGTTAGTCAAAGAGATAGTAAAGTGTTAGTAAAAACAATATATCCTAGATTCGATACATAGAGAATTTTGTCTCGTATCTTTTCTCTCTTCCAAAACGCATCTCTCGCCATTTAAAACGACGGCCGGAAAGAGACGACGACGACGACACCACCACCACCAAAAAGCGGGGAAGCGAAAGAACAACAACAAGAAGAAGAAGAAGCATGTTGTCGCCGACGAATCGGACGACGGTTTTTGCGCGAAGGACGACGACGCCGCCCTTCGATGAGAAGTACAGGGAAAAAAGGATCGCGCGGAGGAGGATGACGAGGACGACGGGAAGAAATCTGAAAGTTCGCGCGGGATGGTTTTCCAACAACAAAGACGTGGAGGGAAGAGAGGAGTCGTGGAAAAGACAGCAAGAAATCTTAGCGAAGAGACGGAAAGGAGGTCGAATCGACGAAGAGGCGAACAAACGACGAGCTAAAGTGTCGGGGTTCATGAAGAAGACTTTGAGTAAAAAAGAGATGGATGCAATCAAGAAACAAAACACAAAAGCGGCGAACACGTTGTCGAAAGAGGCGGTGAAAGGTGGGATTCCGTTCCCGATGGCCTCGTTTGGTATGCCTGAGTTTGACGGCGGGGAACGATTTGATTTGAGAGGTCCGTATGCGGATGAAGGATGGGTTGATCCGAAGGATTTGGAAAAGAAGAAGAAAAAGAAAGGCGGTTTGTTTGGCGGTTTATTCGGGAAGTGAAAGAGATCATTAAGAACACGAACGAATCAGAGGCGCAATTTGTACTAAGTTAACGTTTTGGAAATTCTCTCCAATATACATATAAAATGTAAGTATAGCTAGGTATAGACTGACTGTATAAATTGACAAAGAGCACGCGCAATAATTATTTTGCGAATCGATGCGTAAACAAAAAACTCTGCTTCTTTCTATCGTTTCGCGTTGCTCGGCACATACATCGCTAAACCTCCCTCCGTACACCCACTCGCTACTAGCGCCGTATTCGGCGACCATTTCATGCACGCAACCGCACCGGCGTGTCTATTTCTCCATGGCTCCAACTCTACTCCGGTTCCCGCAGACCACACATGAATCTTCTGATCCCCACCACCAGCACACAAAATAAACTGTCCATCCGGCGTCCACGTGGGCTCTAATGGTACCAACGACGACTCCGCCCCAGGAACGTTCAGTTTCAACTTCTTCGTCCCGTTAAACGCATCAATCACGTGAATAACCCCCCCACACATGACTAAAATACTCTCCCCGTCCATGGAAAATTTCATCGTCGATACGCCATACGTCGGCAAATCCCCCGACTTGCTCAACACTGGATCCACCGTAAACGACACGAACGGACCTTGCTCGTAATTCCTCACGTCGTATAAAACGACTTCGTTCACCGACGCGGTCGCGGCAAAAATCAACCCTTGATGATCAAACTGCGCCCTCGGTACACCAGTCGGGATTTTTATGATAGCTGCGCACGACGGCGACCTTAGATCCCACATTCTCGTCGTCCCATCAACGCTGGACGTTAAAAACTGATCGGTTCTCGGGGAGACGCTAATATCTACGACTTGATCGGTATGGCCTCGGAAATACCGTAAATACGTGTTGTCGTGTATGCAGTGATACCTCACCGCGTGGTCGTTCACTAACGCATCTGCCGCCTTTTTCCCCTCCCCTGATCCTGCTTTCGGTTTGCTCGCGTACAAGATTGCTTCGGTGCTGTGCGTAAATCTCACCCCGGAACACCCGTATTTCTTACTATATAACGTTTTCGTTCTCTGACCGGTTTCGGTGTTGTAAACGTGTATGGAATCGTCGTCTGAAGTGGAGACTAAAATCGGTTCGGATTCGTGAAAATCTAGGCCGTTGATGGAGGTGGAGTCTTTATAAAAACGACCGGGTTGGAAGCGCTGCATGAGAGGAACGTCGAGAACGACCATTTTTTACGGTATTTGTTTTTTACTGAGGTTGCGATGCGTTCTTGATGGAGTTTTTAAAAGGTCCTCGGCAAACGGAGCAAAAATAATGCGGTGAATTTGGAAGATTCAACAATTTTAAGGGTGGGAGAGGAAGGCGCGAATACGATTGTTTTGAGTTTGTTTTATATAGGTTTAGATTAATTCATATCTTACAGGTAATACTATACTCTTTTCTTTGTGTCTCTCTTCTCTTCCTCCCTTTCTACTAAAACTTGTTGTTTCTCTTCCTTATTACGCGCAAAACATAAAAAACCTTACTTCTTCGACACACGATACGCACCAACGACAATCGCGTGATCTCTTTCATACGGTTCCAAAGTCAACTGTTCTTTCGGTTTGAATCCATCCTCTTGCAATTTTTTCACTTCTCTGGCGAACACAGCTTCTGGTGCCGCGGTGGAATCGATACAACTCGACTTGATACTGACGATGAAGTTACCGCCCTGTTTCAAAAAGTATTGGGCATTCAAAGCGACGATTCTCGCTTGATCTGGTTGTGCCACATCCGCGAAGACAGTATCGACCATACCAACTAACATGCGGTACTTTTGCGGGTGTCTGGCGTCTTCGATAATTGGAATCACGTTGGTTCTTTTCTTCGCCATGTTCACTAAATCTCTCCCAGAACGATGAGAAAACTCTACCGCGTAGACCAAACCATTCGGACCGACGATATCGGAACAGTGCGAAACAGTCGTCCCAGACGCACCACCTAAATACAACAACTTTGTGCCTGGTTTGATGTGAACGTTGTCCAAACCACCGAGAATACCCGCGGCGACTTTCGAGCGAAACGGGTTCCACACTCTGTATTCGGTTTTGCCTCCGTCCGCTTCGTCCACGGAAATTCGTTTTTCGCCGTATACCGAATCGCCCGGGACCATGTTCTTCGTCACCAACGCGTCTTCTTTCCCTCTGGCGACGAAAACACCTTCGTGGCGATGCTTTTCGACAACCACTTTGGCGCCGCCCTTCATACCGCCGCCGCCTCTGCCGCCACGACCACCTCTGCCGCCACCTCTGCCGCCACCTCTGCCACCTCCACGACCGCCACCGCGACCACCAGGACCACCTCGTCCTCTGCCACCACCTCTGCCGCCATCTCTGCCGCCTCTGCCACCGCCACCTGTTTTATCACGGTAAAAAGAACGATGTTTTCTCAGTCTTGTGTTGCCTTTGCGAAGAGAACGAACGAGAAAGAGAGAATTAAAAAGAAGAATTTGCCCCGTCGTAAAACGCTCGCACGAAGCACCGTTAACCGTCCAGATGCACGACCCAACCCTTAAATTATACCGATAGAAGTTCGAATAATCCAACGGTTTCGTTTTAGCGACAATTTACGCTTCGCGTGTATCCTCTCTCTCGCGCGCCGTTACAAGAATTAACTACCACGCCGCCGATTCGCTCTCTCGCAAAAAATTTCCCACGGCAAAAAATGTATACATAAAACGTGAATAACGCGCATCGACGCGACGCGTACCTCGGCCACCGCCTCTACCCATGGGTGTTCTTGGCATCTTTTTCGCGCGTTTTAAGAGTCACCGAAAATGTACTACGCGTTGTGTTTCTCACACGAACGAATAAAAATATAGTTATTGTTTATGTGGAGAGGAGGCAATTCAGATTTGAGGTAGTTACACAAAGGACGACCAAAAAAAGACGACGAGTGACGAGGGCAAAATACAAAAAAAACGAAGAGGTGAAGAGATGTGAATAAAAAATGAGGTCGATACTAAAGGATGATGACGATGATAATAAATAATCACAAGGCTCTCGTTCTCTCTCCACTAAGGTTTTGTTTGCTACTAAATGCTGTTGTTAAATTGATGTGCCGTGTTCTATCTTTTCTCTCTCTCTCTCTCTCTCTCTTTCCTAAGACGAGGACGACGACGCCGCCGCACTCCTTACTCCTGGCAAAGTATGCTACGAAACGGTGTTCTCTTTCGTTGTTGATATCTTTGTTCTTATCATTCAGCACTCCGCGATGGCATCAATTTCAATCAAACCGCCCTTCGGCAAAGACGCGACGCCAACCGTGGATCTCGCCGGTCCCGGCGTGTCGAAGAATTCGCTGTAAATAGCGTTCACTTTCGGAAAATCTGCCATGTTCGTGATAAAGATGGTCGTCTTGACGACTTTGGAAAAGTCCGAGCCTCCGGCTTTTAAAATTTCACCCACATTCGTCAACGCCTGTCTCGTTTCCGCTTCGATGCCACCTTCGACGATTTCCATGGTTTCTGGGACGAACGCGACGCAGCCGCACGTGTAGAGGAGGCCGCCAGACTGCGTATCGCGTTGGATATTTTTGGTATAAAGAGAGAGGGAGAGAGACAAAGTGAGCTTGAAGAGAAAAAAACGCGAGGATTAAAGGAAAAGGCACGACGACAAAGGTAAAATCGCGAAAATACCCAAGAGACCTGGTGGTGGTCGCGAGATGTCTTTTCGCGGGGTGGTTTCTTCTCCACCTCACGACATCGCGCGCGCGCGCACCATCGGAAAGAAAGACGCAATCGAACACACGAATGCTCAAAAAGGCAAACATCAAAATCGTCCAAGTCGCACCTTGATGCCTTGCGAGTACGGCCCAGCCGCGGCTGGCGCTTTATCCGTCGCGATAAACTCTTGCGCGCGAACGATAACCGAAGACGCGTTTCTGCGGTTCTTCAACTGCCGTTTCGTGGCCAGGAGTGCCGCGGTGCGCGCGGTGATGGATTGACACGTGGCGTGATGCATCATCGTATGTTTCCCCAATGGATATATATATATATTTTTTTTTTTGTGGGACAAAAAAGTGGCCACAAAGCGAAGGGCGAAGGGAGGGAGAGCGCGGTCGGTCGTTGTGGTGGCGAGTGCGCGCGCAACCACGTCGCCTCATAGTTGGGTTCGTGTGGGCTTTTTTTTTTAAATTTTCAGACAAAAATCAGACGACACAACACTTGACAGCGCAAAATTCCAAACACACACACAAAAAAACGGCTGGACTCCTCTCCTCTTTTGACTCCTTCTTTTTTTTTGGTCTTTTTTCAAAGAGAAAAAAAAAAAAGAAAACGAAAAGAAGTTTGGGGAAAAAAGCCCACACATGAGTAGTCTTCGTCCCGTCAAATAAAGCCGAACACATGCGCGACGACGACGACACCCAAAAAAGGCGGGAGACGCCGCCGCCGCCGCCGCCGACGACGACGAAAACCAAGAAGAAGAAGAAGAAGAAGAAGCCGCAAAACGCGACGCTTCGCTCGCACCCGGTGGCGGTTAGGAGCCAGTCGTCGAAACCGTTGCCTCCCACGCCCACGAAACGAACGACGCCGACGACGGATTTTTACGGGTTCCCTTTGGTGAAGAAGAAGAAGGACGACGACGACGACGACGACGACGACCTCGAGCGTGCGAAAAATGGGGGTTCCCGACGTCTCTTCAACGAGAAGAGAGCGAAAGAATGCTCGCTCGAATGGGAGAAAAATATGCTGATTAAGCGCGCGAGAGAGATTTCAGAGACCGCGAGACGAGGCCAGCGCGACGACGACGACGATGCGGTTGTTGAGTACGCGAAACGATGGAAGAAAGCGTTGAAAAACAAAGGAAAAGGAGGACAACTGCTGGCGAAAACGGTGAAAAAATTCGGCGCGCCGAGAGAGAAAAGAGGAGAGATTTGGTACGAGCTGAGCGGAGCGAGATGGCTGGAGGAAAATTCGACAGAGAGTTACGAGAGGTTGGTGGAACGAGCGGAAGAAGAGGACGGAAGGGAGGCGCCTTCATCTGGACGAGGGCATTCGATCGCGAAGAATAAGGAGAATACGAATAATACAAAGAGCGATGAGAGTGATGACGACACGGCATACAACGCCCGAGACGGTTCCAAGCGATCCCAGGTAGACAGGAAACGCGCGAAAGAAGAATGGGCGATGCAAATCGATTTAGACGTCGATCGGACGTTTTCCGAAAATGACATTTTTTGGACCCACGGTAAAGGAGCGTTGAGGAGGATTTTAAGAGCGTATTCCAGGAGGAATCCAAAGACTGGGTATTGTCAAGGGATGAATTATATTGCCGCGTTTATATGGTTGGTAGTCAACAGTTCTGATTCATTTAGAAATAGTAGAAGTGGTAGCGATAGTAAAAGTAGAAATGAGAACAAAGCAGAAGACGATAAAGACGATGAAGCGATTGAGAAAACTGCGTTCTGGATCTTTACTGCCGCTTTGGACGGCCACGCTTTGTGCCGCGAAATCCACGCACGCGATTTACACGGTACCTTCCGTGAGTTTGGTGTCCTTCACTCTATCCTCACCTGGCGTAAAAAACGACTCAGTCGCCATCTCGACTCCATTGGCGTCGATTTCGCCTGTTGCGAACCCAGATGGCTCGTCTGCGTCTACCTCGAATCCTTCCCATCCGAAACCGTCGCGCGGATATTCGACTCCTTATTCGCCACAGGTTTCAAAGTCTGGCACCGCGTTGCCATCTCGCAAATCGTCAAATGCGAAAAAGAAATTATGATGAGTCAATCGTTGCCAGAAGTCGCCGGATGTATCCGCGCGCAGTTGGAATGCAGCCACGACGCCGAAGAGGTCATGGAAAGAGCGTTTGCCCTGAGGAATTTTCGTGGCCAGAAAATTGCACAGCTGCGCGAAAAAGTCGTCAAAAGGTTGGATAAAGAACGCGAGGAGAGGTTTAGCATGAATAGAAAGCGATAGTCGTACGATTAGCTTGATTAGATGCGCGTTTGTTGTTAGTTTCATATATGTAAAAAAAATACGCGGAACCTCCATATCTAAAACAAAACTCTTTCCTCAAAATACAAATCGCGCGCGCGCGAACTGGGTTGAAACACCATTTAAACGCTCTCATAATGAGCGCGCACGACGACACTAGCATCAAAAATATCGATATCACTCGTGCCGTAGTGCCGTGCTTCCCGTTGAATCTGTACGCGCGTCGGCGAACTCGATTCGTGACGAGTGATACAGTTATGGAAGATGAAGACGAACCGCAAGACGATCTCAAGGAGGAAGAGGAAGCCGGCGTGCTCACGCGCGCACAGCGACTCGTGAAGAAACAGTTAGACGGGAAGAAGAAAGAACGAGACGATATTCTCTTCGCTACTCGACGACTCGGCGTGGGAAAGTTGCTCAAAGAAAAACCGTTAACGGAAACGCAACCGTATCGATGCGGGAAGACGTTCCTAGACACTCGAAACTACGAAGTGACCATGGTGAAACAAAGCATGCACGGAGAAAAATTGTACAAAGTATTCGAGCAAAGTTTGAAAAAATCGAGGGATAAGAGCTTCTCGCTGTTGTTTCACGGCACCGGGTGTAAAGCGACGGAAGATATCACGCAGAACGGAATGGATCCAAATTTAAGGGTGTCGTCGAGCGGTGATTGGTGCGTATTGATTTGTTTTCGCCCACGTTTGCTTAATGCTCTTGCTCCTACTGCTGCTCCTACTACTATCACTATTACTACTACTACTACTACTACTACTACTACTGACTAGTAATACGATATCTTTTTTATGCGCACACAGGTTTACGCGTGATATAAATTATGCTTTAACGCGAGCGATTTGCCGAGTCTCTGCTGTGGAAGGTTGTGGAGGATCTTCACCGGCGTATCCTACCCATAGCATCGTCTCATCGTCGCCTGCAAACAAAGAGAAACCCACCAATGACATCTCACCGCGCGTTCACGTCCTTGCCTTTGTGGTAATCAACGAACGGTGCGTGAAAATCGGTGACCATATCGTCTGCGATTCAGAAAAACACTCGTTACCAGTGTTCAAACTCTCCTTCCCTCGCAACGTCCTTCCGCCGTTAAAAGCCCCCGGCGAGGTAAAGAAACCTAGCTGTGTCACTTCTTCGCCAGCATCCAGGCTCGCTTCTGTGGCAACTAAGAAGTCATACCCCTCTACGCCAAAGAAGTGAAAATTTCTCTCCGTATTCTTGGAGTTGGAGAGAGCTCCACACGCAAACCCACACATATACATTCGCTTCTGCACGAGAATATACATCTGTACATTATACATCAATCGCACACAATCGGTTTGTTTAATCATTTAACGACCATTACCATTCGTTTTTGCACCATTCTCAGAGGATCTTCCGCAAACTGCATGATCTTCTCCTTAAAATCTTCTCCTTCTTCTTTTAACATTCTAAATCCTCTCTTCTCGTACAATGAGAGGGCGTTCGCGTTCCAATTATTCACGGTTAACTCGACATTATCCACTTCTGATTCCCTCGCGAGTAATTCGACTTCTTCCAAGAGTTTCGAGGCGATGCCTTGTCGACGATACTTTTCATCCACGACAAGACTGGAGACGAACAGAGCTTCATAGTTGGTTGTTTTCTTCTTCTTCTTCTTCTTCTTCTTCCACACGACGCAATGCGCGACTTCTTTTTCTTCCTTTGAAGATACGCATGCGACGAGTCGAGTGAGGTTTGGTCGAGAAGGATTCGGCGGTTGACGCTTGATTGTTACCACGGAGGAACACGAAATAGAGGATGACGTGACTCTTGGGATCGTCGACGGCATATTTTTACGCGGTCGTGTTTATTGTGACTTTAAAGTGTAGTGTACGTATATGTATTTAACTTTTCCGATTGTTGTAATAAAAAAAAATGTGTGATATTTCTCTCATTCTCTCTCTTTGCGCGCTTAAGCTTCCGGAGCTTCCGCCGCCGCTTTTTCCCTCTTTTCTTTTTCAAACATGCACTCTAAACTTCTCGTCTTCTTTTCTTCGTTCAACACGGCGATTACGTCATCCAATTTTCGTTCGCCGTGGACTTGATTATCTCTCGTTCTCACGTTGACGGTGTCGTTTGTTTTCTCTTGTTCGCCGACGACTAAGATGTAGTTGAATTGCTCCAACTGCGCCTCGCGAACTTTCTTTTGCATTTTACGATCCGTAGAGTCCACTTCGACGTGGTGACCGGCTTTGCGAATACGTCTGCGAACGTCTTTGGCGTAGTCTAACGCATGTGCGGATATTGGGACAATCATCACTTGTCTCGGCGAGAGCCAATACGGCCACTTGCCGGCGTAGTGTTCAGTGAGAATAGCAAACATGCGTTCGACGGAACCTAACACGGCTCTGTGGATGATGATTGGTCGTTCGTCTTCGTTCTGTTCGTTTTGGTATGCGAGGTTAAATCGGATGGGGAGTTGGAAATCGAGTTGGACCGTGGCGCATTGGAATCGTCTTCTCAATGCGTCAAAGACGGCGATGTCAATTTTCGGACCGTAAAACGCGCCGTCGCCGGGGTTCAGTTCCCACTCTTTCCCGCTCGCATTCAACGCGCTTTCTAACGCCGTTTCTGCTTTATTCCAGGTTTCGAGTTCGCCTAAGTAACCCTCCGGTCTTGTGGATAATTTCATCTCGTAATCCAAACCGAAGATCTCGTAACACTCGTCCAAAAATTTCAAGAAACCAGTCAACTCTTCCTCCATTTGGTCTTGGCGACAGAAGATGTGCGCGTCGTCTTGTTGAAATCTACGAACTCGAGTTAAACCGTGTAACGCACCACTGAATTCGTTTCGGTGCAATACTCCAAAGTCGGCTACTCTCATCGGAAGTTCTCGAAACGACCGTTTACGATGGCTAAACATCACGCAATGTCCTGGGCAATTCATCGGCTTCATCCCGAATTCTTGCTTCTCGACGTCGAAACCAAACATGTTTTCTTTATAATGTGCGGCATGGCCACTGGTTTTCCACAAGTCAAAGTTATAAATGTTGGGTGTCACAACTTCGTCGTACTCATACTCCCAATATTTTTCTCGAATAAACTCGATCAAACTGTTGTAAATCTTCGCGCCGTCTTTTTGGAAAAAGCACGACCCCGGACTCAACGCGTTGAAAAAGAACAACTCTTGGTTCATCCCGATCAATCGATGATCTCTTAGCTTCGCCTCTTCAATTCGTCTCGTGTATTCCTTCATCAACTTATCGTTTGGAAAGGTCACCGCGTACACTCTCACCAACGGATCTTTAGTTACGTCCGCTCTCCAATGCGCTCGGGAACACTGCGTCACTTTTAAACTCTTAATCCACGCCGTATCCGGCAAGTGAGGTCCTCGACACAAATCGACCATCGGCCCGCATCGATAACACGAAATCGTCGCGTCTTCCGGAAGATTCGAAATCAACTCCACTTTAAACTTGTTCTCCGCGAACATCCCCAACGCCTCGTCGCGACTGACCACAATTCTTTGAAACGACTGCTTTTCTCCAATAATCGCTTTCATTCTCTTTTCTATTTCGTCCACGTTGTCCGGGGACAACGTCTTCTCCCCCAAACTACAATCGTAATAGAACCCTTCCTCAATCGCCGGGCCGATCGTTAAATCCGCGCCGTACTCTAACTCCAACGCTTCACCTAAAACGTGCGCTGACGAGTGCCAATACAACTCCTTCCCTTCCGCGTCGTCGAACGAAAACAATCGCAGTTTACAATCCGATTCCAGTGGTCTCTTCATGTCCCAATCGTTCCCATCAACGTGCGCGATTAACGACGCTTGCGCTAACTTTTTAGATATTCCCATGGCGACATCCCACGGTGTCGTCGCATTTGCGACCGCTTTAATTTCTTTCCCATCTGGTAGCGTCACCGTAATCTCTCTGTTATCCGTTTTCGCCCGTTCGATCTTCTCTTGTTCCCTGGCGAAGTACTTCTCGAACAGCGCGATGCGCGATTGGTAATAGGCGCGCTTTTCGGCGTACAGCGCTTGGTTCGAGGGGCCTTCTTCTTGGCCGCGTTGGTCTTCTTCCAAAGCCGCCGCCATGTCTTCTTCCGTTCTTCTTTGCCCTTCTTTTTGTTCGTTTTTACGTCGTCGTCGTTCCCTCACCGTCGTCCTAATGAAGGAATAAAAGGAGCTCTTTTTTTTATCTACTACTTGACTAAAGCGCTGCCGCCGTTTTGAGTGTTTTTTGAGGCAACAGGAGAGAATTTTTTCAAACGAATTATTTACTCCCACTTTTGTCTTCTTCTCTCAAAGACGAGTTTTGTTTTTGTTTTTGTTTTTTCATTATCGCGAGGAGAGAGTTCGCAAGAGAGAGAGAGAGAGAGAGAGAGAGAGAGAGAGTTTTTTTTTCTTTTGTTTTTTTTTGTCTTCGAACAACCCAACCTTTTTGGCGTGTTGTCGTCTCGATGACGTGGGCGCTTTTGTGGCTTTTTTACCTCGCCTCTTTTTTTTACATCTCTCTCTCTCTCTCTCTCGACGTAAAAGTGACATAATAAAACAAAAGGGGCCCAAGAAAAAAAAGAGAGATCAAAGAGAGATGCTCTTTTTTTTTCGGTTGTCCTTTTTCCAACACGAACACAAAAAAGCACAAAGAGGAGAGGACTCTTCGAGCCTTTGTCCTCTCAAACGAGAACGAGGGACTAATCATCATCAATCGTCAAAAACACCGCGCACCATTAAAACCTTTAGAAGAAGAAGAAGAAGACTCTGAAGACGAAGATGGCACTCAGACACTCCTTGAAACGGTTCGCGTCCTCCACCGCGCTCTCCAATCCGAGTGGTTCTTTCGCTTTTGCACCGGCGCTCTCCAACAAAGTCGGCTTCGGGCAGCGCGCGTACTCGACCGTCATCGAAGGATTGAAATACGCGAGCTCGCACGAGTGGTACGTGGTGGCCTCTCTTTCTCTTTTTTTTTTTCGTCGTGTGCTTTTCGTCGCCTCTCTCTGCCCTTTTTTTGTTGTTGTTGTTGTGTGCGGTTTTACGGATGATGATGATGATGATATCCTCTCTCTTTGGGATGCGATCTTGAAACGACGACAACGACGGAGAAAAACACCTTTTGCGTGCGACGACCAAGGCAGTAGTATGAGTACTCTCGATGATGACGACGATGCGCCTTTTGTCGTCGCTTTGGAACAACGCGGCGACGCGATTTGAATCTCCCTATAGAAGAGAGATTATACTTTCACTCGCTCCTTTCTTTCGTAAAAAAAAAAGGGGGAGAAATGTCCAAAAAAGAAAGACCAACAACAAAAAAACTCACCACTTCTTCTTTTAAAAATAATCTCAAACGACAGGGCGAAGATTGACGGCGACGTCGCCACGGTTGGCATCACGGACCACGCGCAAGCAGAATTGGGTGACATCGTGTACGTGGAACTCCCGGAAGTTGGGTCGGAAATGGAAGCGACCAAGTCGTTCGGCGTCGTCGAATCCGTAAAGGCGGCGTCGGACGTGTACTCGCCAGTGTCGGGGACCGTCGTCGAAGTCAACGAAGCGTTGAACGATACGCCAGGCACGGTCAACGAATCGCCGTTTGAAAGTGGGTGGTTGATGAAGGTCAAGGTTTCCGACGTCCCGAGCTCGTTGATGGACGCCGCGGCGTACGAGAAGAGTATCGCGTAAACGCGCCGTCTCGAAAGAGTTATATTTACTACTCAAAATATTATTACTTAATAGCCGAGCGATATTACTTAATAGCCGAGAGGAAGAGAGACAAAGAGAGAATTTTCGAAGAAGAAGAAGAAGAAGAAGAAGAAGAGAGTTTTGTATTAATAGAGGGAGAGAAGTGTGTTCATTTTAATTCGAAGAGAGGTACTTCATCGTTTAGTGAGACTCTTTCTTTTCCATCTTTTTTTTTGTATGAATTGTCTTTCCCAAGAAATTTCTTCTTCATTTCGACGCCGCACGGCGCACGACTCTGCGCTCGACGAACTCGTCGTCGTCAATTTCGGTCGACACGAAAATGACGTCGTTCGCGACATCCACCTCTCTCGTCGCCACGGAATCGTCTTCCTCCTTCCTCGCGCGACGTCCTCGTCGATTCGCGTCGTCTCGCCGCGTCTTGGGGGCAAAAAGTCGATTACGTCACGCGAAAATTGAACCGTCGGCCTCGTACGCGTCTGGGAGCACTCCGGATGATGACGACGACAGAAAGGCGGACGCGGAGAGAGAACAACAACAACAACAAGAAGGACAACAACAAGAAGAAGAAGAAGAAAAAGAAGAAATAGAGAATACTATTCCCGCGGAGTTTACGGATTCGAAAGAAGAGACGAGCGCATCGTCTTCGACGTCATCCAAATCCCCATATCAAAAGTACCGGTTAGCTTCACCTATAACCTTCGAGCCTTTAGAGTCCGAGAAAGACCGACGGAAATATCCCATGAACGAAGATGGGTATTTCGATCTGATCGCGAAGAATGGCGTGCCTTCGTTGGATAAGTTGCTGAGAGATGTAAGTCCAGAACCGTTGAAACGTTTTATACCGACGTCGAACGCACCCGGCGAGGCTTTGTTCGAGAGTCCTTTCGTCTCGTTCGCATACGAAAGAGGGTGGAGGGATAATTTTAAGAGAAGCGGGTTTCCAGGGGTGAAAATTGAAAAGGAAAATGCCATGGATGCTTTGGGAGAGGATGCCGTTGGGGATGTGATTCTAGACTGTTCATGTGGGTCTGGGTTGTTTACGAGAGAGTTTGCCAGGAGTGGCAAGTACGACGGCGTCGTCGCGTTGGATTTTAGCGAGAGTATGATAAAGGAAGCGATGGAGCGGACGCAGAAAGATACGAGCGTCCCGGCCGATAATATTGCGTTCGTAAAAGCGGATGTTGGGCGATTGCCGTTTACGAACGATAGCCTTGGAGGTGTCTCTGCCTCGGCGGCAATTCACTGCTGGCCGGATGTCCAGAGCGCATGCGCTGAAATCTTCCGCGTGTTGAAACCAGGCAGAGTATTCACCGGAACGACGTTTGCGACGCCAAACGTGCCATTCCTGGACGATGAGCAAAATAGATTGTTGAGCACGTTATCGCGAGACTTGTCTGCGAGAAGACCTGGGACGAATGGGTTACGATTTTGGAACTCGGCAGATTTACGGGACCAGTTACAATCGGTCGGATTTAGCGACGTGACGATTTTACGAGAGAAGGATTACTTGTTCTGGAAAGCTCGAAAACCGTAAGGGATATGCATGCATGCATGCATACATGCACACATAAATACAGACATAAATGCATACATTACTACATAAATGCATGCATAAACACATATAGAATGGCATGTAAATAAACATATGTTTCTAAGTTCGATTGATTTTGGTGTGATAATAGTATGATGGTTTGAAAACGGATTGATTAGGTTTCCAATCGGCGGTATGGTATGATGGTGTGATTGATTGATTAGGAGTCTGTCTTTCGTAGCAAACTTTTAATAAAACGCATAAAGATACGAACTTTACAAAAATATTTTTTTCACGTCATAACTTAAAAGAAATAATGAACTATCGAGAAGGCATAATCTTCAAAATATCATCACCCCATACCGAAAAAATATACATAGGGTGTTCGAGTCTCCCACTCAAAAGAGCGGTTTCAGGGCTTCGTGCGAGGGCGAAGTTTCGAAAACTCTCGTGCAACATACTTTTCCAGGCGGGCGATATCAAAAGCGAAGTATTAGCAAAGTTCCAGGACATAACCGTTCTCGAAATGCGAAAGAAACTCGGCATCATACAAGCACAACATCTCGACAAATGCGTCAATACAAACAGGGCAGGGCGAACGAACGCGGACAGATACAGAGAAACGAAGATGCAACACAAAATGTACAGGGAAAACAAAGACGCGTGCAACAGGAGACACGCTCTGAATAATATGCGAATCAGGGGTTTACCGCCAAGACCTTTGACGATACTCAAATACAACATCACGGATGAAGAAATCGCAGAATGTTGTAAAAGAGTTTAATTAGGTGAAAAAAATATTATCAGTAAGTAGTACATATAAAATGGAAACCGAACGAAAGTTATTGAAAATCCCCTTAGGGTTCCGATCTAAAATACCCAGGCGAGGTATTTACGAATATCAACGTCCCGAAAACTTTGCGAAACATAACACCTTGTGTAAGAGAGACGAGAACTACGGCATACTGATGGGCAAACCGAATAATGCGATATGTTTAGACTACGACATTTATGACCCAACCTGTATGGACAAACAAAAATACACACTCGAGTATTTTAAGAAAGTGTGTGGTGACGACGTCTACATTTCCAGGACGCCGAGTGGTGGGTACCACGCGGTCTTTCGATACGAATCTCGGTTCGCTCCGTGGAAGAACGCGACGAAAATCAACGGGTTCATAGACATACGAACCACAGGCGGGTACATTTGTGGGAATGGGTGTGCGACAGAAAAGGGTTCTTACTGTCGTCTTAATGGAACAGAGGCGCCGACAGACAACCAACCTCGTGGGTCATAAACGTAATAGGTGATTTTTCCAAATGCACCTGTATTCACAAACAAAATTATCACACCATCATACCAGAATCACAACTCAGAAACATGATAAAAAAATTTGTAGGTCTGTCCTGCATTTTTGAACACGCTGTAACGTTGTCATATTTTATATATTGGTATAACATTTTATTTCTTTAAGCTGTTTTTACCAAGTTTCATTTCTAACTTTGTGTCTTGCGCGAAATGACTGAGGTTTATGACTGATAAATTGGATGTTGAAATGGGATTTTGCCCTGCAACCTGTATACCGTGTCCGCTTCCCTCCAGCATGAGGAATAATGCCCCCATTGAAGCCATTCCAGGATCCCCAGTGGTAAGTGCTCCGGTAAAATGTGCAAGTTTTGCCCAGTTTTGTACAAGGGCGACTTATCCAACTTCGTGTGTTCTCTCCTAATATTGCGTCTAAGGCAGTGCCCACCACAATGTACCAATTGTCCTGTGATACTTCCCACATATGGTGGAAAAAAATGGCACAAATGGCACTGAACGAACACAAAAATACCCGGTTTCTACTTTTTTTCGCCATGTTGACCATTTTCTCGATATGATCGACACGCGTTTTGCCCTTCCAATCGAGATATAGCTCTGAAGGCATCGCGTACACATCCCAGCCAAGTTTCTTATGCTTCACTTGTTTCTTGACGCCTTCAGATGCTATAATAACTGTGCCCTTTCGCCTAGCAAGTGATTTTAGCATGACGAGAGCCTCTATCCCATTTTGGTGTGTGAAAAGTGATGAATAGGACCATCTGGCAAGGGAGGGGAAAAATTTCCCCTCATAGAATTCTGTCAATTCCTTTGTTAACCTATTCTTTGTCATAAACTTTTGATTGCCCGTGATGTAGAAATTGACCCATCTCAAGGCAGCTGTTCCACCTGTCATCTTTTCATCATGCATCCCCTCTAGACATGCAGGAATGGGCATACCAAGCATGAACCGGGGGTGACTAATGTTTAGCGCAGACCAAGTGTCGCGAACAAGGTTTTGGAGGGGCTCACCTTGAAGCCAACCGTTGGGTGCTAATTTCTTTACTCTCGCTCTCATAACCGAGTCCATGCGTCCACGGAGCGCTGTATTCATCTTCACCTTACCCTCTAGAACGTGTCCAGCCCCATCAGTCCAACGTACATATGCAAAAGGAATGCCACAGGCAAGCATTTTCTTCATCAGTCTGAGGTCTTCCTTTGCTGTGAGCAGCATGTTGTAGGGAACCTGAAGACCTTCACATTGTTTACCTGTGCTATAATTATTAAAAGATGGATCATTAGCTACGACTCCAAATTTGGCACACAAACCAAAACACCCCCTTTCCTTGTAGTACATCTGATGGTTCCTGAATGAGAATTTGATGTTGCTTTGTTTCCATTTTGTAGGCACTGTAAAGTTGCTGAGCATATTCTCCAAGGGAACCCAAAGACCCCTGCGCCCGATTCTATCCTGAGGATAGTGTTCATATGGTGCGTATCCGGCCGCACCGGTCTCATTAGCAATACCGCCCTTACCCCACGGCCCACGTCTAACTCCGTGACCCCACTGAACTAATTTTGAGCCCCATATGAGTTCGTGACCAAGCCCTGTACTTTCTGAGCCAGTTTCGCCTTTTAACTGTGTGTCACTGTGAAAGTATGTGAACGAGCATACTAAGAAAGCAAGTGTAACTACGAGAGATGCTTTGAAATATCTCCTAACTAGTCGGACCCACATCCTAGTATTCGTGGTCATCTATACTATAAGAATGAACACAATTCAGATACACAAAAAGATTATGGAAAAAGCGAAAAGCAGAGAATTTGCCAAAGAACTTGGACCTACAGGCCCGGGTTTCTAAACCCTGTTTTTATAGGTATAAGTATCCATTCTACCAGGGATATTCGAAACCTCCACGAACTCCCCCAACTCACCAAATCTACAAAGTATCGCTAATATCCGCTACGAAACAACCGAAACTCGCTCAACGTTTCGGGAAAAACGCGATTTTTGGAAAAGAACAAAAACGCGATTCGAAAATGGTTTTCTATTCTTTACTTACGAGTATTCCCGAAGGCAAGTTCCGTTGATTAAGAGGAATATTGATGTAGGATAAGTATCAATACTTCTTTTCGTCCCGTTTGAGTACGAATAATTGATGTGAATGTACCGTCTAACGCGTTTCGAATATGAGGTTATTCGTCGGGAAAAGATTTGTTTCCAACTTATCTTCCAAAAAAGAGATATGAAAAAACAAGGACAAGAACACAAATAAGTCTGCCGAATTTGTGAGATGAAAAATCGTTCATAGAATGCATACAAATCGAAGAAATTGCAAAGAAATGTAAAACAAAAAAATAGACTAAAAGAACCACAAAAAATATCGCTTACGTTTCAGTTCTTTTGCAACATTTCCCCCAATACCGCGACACGGGGATTCCCTGAAGATCTCTGAAGACTCGAGAAAAACGTCTTCAGTCGTCATTTGGTTTGCCTTCGTGTATCCCTGTGTATCCCCTGAAGACCCTGAAGAGCAAAAGTGCTATTTTTTATATTATTATATCAAAGAAATATACAATATTAAAAAGTCTTCAGGGTCTTCAGGGACATCAAGGACATACACATACTCAAACCAAAACACGGTTGAAGACTTCCTTGAGAAGGTCTCCAGATTTTACGATTCAGTCTTCAGGGTCTTCAGGAACACGAGCAGCAAATAGAGCACATTGACATTTGGATTCAACAAAATTTCTGTTTTCTTCTAAATATTTTTCTCAGGCTAAAGTACCAGAAAAATATGGCTCCCAAGAAATCCAAAGTTAAGAAACCAAAAGTTAAGAAACGCGTCGCTCAGCCTGCGAAAAGCATAATCGAGCGAACGATATGTGCGCACCCTATGTTGAAGCGCGTCCAAAAGGAGGTGCACGAGCTGAAAAAGAAATCGGCGAAAAAGCACAAAAAATAGTTAGGTTTCAAATAGTTTCAACGTATTTTCTACACGGTGCGTTCAAAGTATTTATTGTCAGTCATCTTTTATTCGTTTTGTTGTGAGCGAGCCAGATATTTTTGGTTTGCCGTCCTTCTTTTTATCGTTGAACCAAATCAAATCTTTTCCCGAATAAATAACCTCACTTTTCAAACGCGTAAGACGGTACTTTCAAAACAAGTATTCGTAATCAAACGCGGTGAAAAGAAGTACTATCACTTCCTGTACGTCGTTAATAATCTTAATAAACGATAGTCGCCTTCCGCAACACTCGTACGTGAAGAAATAGAAACAGATCGTAGATTCGTTTTTTTCTTCAAAAAGTCGCGTTTTTCCCCGAAGTCACGGAAGTTTCCAAAGGTTACGGAGGTTGGGGGAGGTTCGTTTCGCGCGAGAGTTCGTTAAGTTTCGCAGGTTAAGCGTGTTCTCGGAGTTCGTTTGGTCACGGAGGTTGCAGAAAGTCTCTCTCCTCCTTCGAACACCATCAAAAATACATCAAAAACCACAAAGTCTACTCTTGGGCTTACAGAAACGCGAAGTTGCTCCCCATATCTCTTCAAAAATGTTTCAAAAACGCATTCTACTATACTGTTGCTTTTTAGGACTTTTGCTAGTTTTGTTTAGAATAGTCCCTAAAAGTGCGAAGCAAGTAGGCGGATGCTTTAACAGACGGCAGTACCAGGAAGATATCTTCATTTTTCCCACAGCATGCAGCAAGACTCAAGTAAAACATAACGTTGGAGAACTAAGTCAACGTGGTGGAATAAGTAATGCGACTCGTTGTCCGTCAGAGCCTTTCTTCATAGATAATTTCATTACAAGTAAAAGGCGGAGAAAGGGTAAATTTACTTTTATTGAAGTGGGATGTAACAAGGCAACAGATGCAATTATGATGCTACGAATGTTCACACAAAATCCAAGAATAGATTTAAAACTTTGGTTAGAAAGAACACAATTTAAAAAGCGTCCTGCATGCGGCATTGACTGGGAACTTTGGTACAGAGTTGAAGAAATTCGAGGTCTAGCTTTTGATTATAAGCATTATTGCATAGAGCCAGTTCGTGAAAATTTTGAAACAGTGAAACGTGTTTCTAGCGAGCTCGAATATGATAAAATGGGTCTTTCTGTACACCAAGTTGCAATATCTAGCTCAGATGTTCCTCCACATGCAAAATTTCCGACTGCAAATGGAAAAAGTGGCATTGAAAACTATGGCATTCATAGTCTGGCGACAAAAAAAAATGTTGGTTTCTATGAAGTGAAATTGACATCTGTGGATAAGTTTGTTAGGGATGAAGGGATTGTGAACGTAGATATACTGAAGATAGACACGGAAGGAAATGATGCACTTGTTTTACTTGGTTCTATACGAACTATTTCTACTTTAAGACCAAGTTACATCACTTTTGAAAACCATGGTATTGGGCACTGGAAGAAAGCCAGCTTAGAAGAAACTATTGATTTGCTTAATGGTCTTGCATACACTTGCTTTTGGTCCACTTACGATGGCTTTTTAATTCGTATAACATCTTGCTGGGATTCATCTTACGATTATAAAGGATGGAGTAATGTTGTGTGCTATAACAGGAGTGACAAAGAATTTGCAGAAATTATGGAAAGCTATGCTTTGTGATTTAATAAGCTCTATAACTCTAAGACGAAGCATAGCGCTCGTGGCAAAGAAAGAAGCGGAGACTCAGGGGAAAAGTTTTGTAGATTTTCAACGGCTGGAAAATCCAAAAAAGTGACGAAGCAATTCTAAATTTCAGTATCTTTATATATTTTTCATATCACCCTGTGTATATTTTGTCAGTATTAGGCGATGATATTTTGAAGATTATGCCTTCTCGGTTGCTCATTATTTCGAGAAATTTTTGTTTTTGTAAAGTTCGCATTTTTATGCGTTTTATCAAAAGTTTGCTACGAAAGACAGGCTCCTAATCAATCAATTGCATCATCATACCATACCATCGATTGAAAACCTAATCAATCCATTTTCAAACCATCATACGAAAATCAATCGAACTTAGAAACGTAACCATAATCATAAATGGTATGATTTTGAAATCACACCATCATACCATACCGCCGATTGGAAACCTAATCAATCCGTTTTCAAACCATCATACTATTATCACACCAAAATCAATCGAACTTAGAAACATATATTTTTAGCTAATACGCATGCAAGCAAGCAATTACAATATAACTTTCTATTTTTAAATATCCTTCTCGTCTGCGTTTGCCAACCGCGCCTCTATGATTGAAATCAACTTCGCCGTGCTCTCTCCCGTACCCATCATCCTCGCTAACTCGTCGACCAACCCACCGTGTCTCCTCACAATGGCCATCGTGTTCAATGTCGCCCACCTGACTTCATCGTCCGACTTTTTTTGCGAAAACTGCAGCGCGTTGAAAAGTTGATCCAATTGAGCAATATCTGCGGCTCCACCTTCGGAGTTGCCATATTTCGCGTATTCCGCGCACACTCCAGCTAAAGCAACGCATGCAAATCTCCCAACAGACGTGCTCGTAATCTTCCCTCTTTTCACTTCATTTTGAAACTGCCCATCACAAAACAACGTCCCCGCTTGTACGTTCAATCGTCCGAACCGTTTGAACGCGTCCAATGAACTCAATGTGTACCCTTTCGGTAATACTCCGGTTAAATACGCGACCAGAAAATGCCCAGCCTCGTGTCTTCTCAAGCGCGTCTTATACTCCTCCGATGTCAAATTCGCGATGAAATCCAACACCAAATTTTGTGCCCCCGCATTCAACGCTACTGCATCATACGCCAACAGAAAACTTAAAAACACGAACGTCTTGATCGCCTGAAATGGCGCTGCGCCGACGTCTTCTCCACTCGTCACAATCGCGCCCATAATAACCAAAACACCAATCACAAAACCTAGCTTCTTCTTAATATCCGTAATCGTATTCTCCGTCGGCGCTAACAACTTTGATGGATCGATATCGTTCAACTTCAACTCAGCCAACGCGTACGAGCGTTTCGGCACTTGTTGTCCTCGCGCGAACGCTCGAATGCGTTTATTTTCTGCACCAAGACTAGACGATGCTAAACACTCCAACACGTCAATGGCAAACTTTTCTTCCTCTAATCCTTTTTGTTGTCTCGTACCTATCGTTTGTTCGTTATCGTCCGGCAACAACTCCCCTGTCGCCGGATCGAGCTTGATAGCCAAGTCTAACTTTTTATCAATTTCAAGCAATGCAAAATCGTATCCTTTCGAGCAGACGTCGAGGACATCTCGAGAGAACGTTTCGGTCGCGTTGGTCGCGTTCTCAGTTTCGCTCGTCTCTGTGTTACTCGTGATGTCATCCGACCCGTGCAAAGAGGTTCCCAGAGGAGAGGGTTTAGACGCTTCGTCATTGTTTCGGGAAGGCGATGATGATGATGACGACGACGACGACGACGACGATGATGACGACGACGCGCACAAGTGGAACGTTCTCAACCGCCGCTTTCGATCGTTCGCAGAAGGAGATGGAAGACGCGTCGCGCCGCGCTTCCACTTCGTCGACACTTTTGATCCAGGAGCGACCACAAGCAAAGCGGATGGAGCGACAACGAGTCCCATTGACATTCTCTAAATGCGCTCGAAAGAATGAAGAAGAAATGCGAAAGAGACTGTGGTTCTGTGTCGGTTCTAAAGCGCGCGCTTTCTGATGGTGCAAACTATGAGCTACAACAATAACGACTAAATGAGACCAAACGCCGCGTGCGGATCAAACGTCCTCTTGATATTTTCCCGCGGCCATCCGCCGATAAGCGTATATTCTCTATTCAACGACGCATACACATCCAAGAGCGAAGATGTTTCTTCGTCGTACTTTTTTTTACGCCGAGCGAGTTTCACGACGGCGACGCACGCTTGTTTGAAATCGTACCCTTCTCTCTTCTCACACAAAATCGACGCGCACGTGTCTTCGCGTTTCCAGTCGGACCCTCGTGTTTCGATGTATTTGAGACAGCAGTCGCTGTACCATTTTTCGTACTTTTCGTTGCCTAAATGATCTCTGAGTAAAGAAAGTTTGAACAAATGCAATTTGGATTGTAACGGGTTCATCGCGAGCACACATTTTCGGTACTTTGGGATTTTGTTTCCCGAATGATTCGTTCTTTCCATGCCTTTTTCTTCTTCTTCGTCGATTTCTCCTAACAGAGTCGCACATGATTGCGAAATGGTCTCCATGAACTGTTCAGGATTATCGATTTCAAAATTGACGTCTTCTCCTTCCTCTTCTCTTTTCTTTCGCTTGATGTGTGCGACGTTATCTTGGTTAACTTTAGTTTTCTTCTTCGACTCTTCGTTATTCGCCTCTACTAATTCAGACACAAGCATTTTGAACTCCAACTCAATCTGACGTTCTATCGCTTTCCGAATCAAGTACACGTCATCTTTCAAAGCGCAGAGCCCGTCTTCGTTCTCGGCGCTTGGTATTTTAATCTCTTTTCCACGTATTTCGTGTGTTATCGCAATCGTTCCTTCATCGGATTCGACGCGGTGTATCCATCCCATTGGAATAAAAACCGCTTCTCCAGCCTTGACATCAAACGTATACTCGTAACTTTTAAGGTCAGGTAAATGTGTTGGATGCGCATGATTTGCCACCTCGGTATTCGCAACGCCGAAGAGGAAGCCACCCGTCCCAAACTCTTTCAAATGCACCGTCTTCCTCCCCGTCCACACGAATAAAACGTTATCGTAATCGTCGTAATGCGGCGTCGTTTCCACGCGTTCCTTGTTCATCCACACGCGTCTTTTGTATTCTTTATCTTTCACGTACCTTGCGAGACCTTTCGCGTACGGCGTAAAGGAATCCAGATGGTTCGCCATGGCCTCGGGCACGTCTTCCTGTGCAAGGTAATACGATTCGCGTTCTCCTCCGAGACAACACGCGTCCACCACGTCGAGACGAAGAAACTCGCGAATGTTCATCCATTTCGACCGTCTCTCGTACGTCGACCCTGGAAATGTCGTCCCGCTGTTTTTTTGTACCTCGACCATTTTTTCCTTCTCCTCCGTCGCCGAGAACAGTTCCTCGAGCATCTGTCTCGCCGCTGCTTCTGCACTCCGTTCGTGTCGCCGGTTCGCGTCGTCATCTTTGTCGCTCCCTCTCGTTTCATCTCCCTTTTCGTGCCATCCTCGCACGACGTCTTCGAACGCCCGTTTCTTCTCCGCGCGCGTCGCGAGAAAGCCTTCGATGCGCTCGGGACGAACGACTCCTGCCGTTCCGTCTCGTCGTCTCTTCCCCATCGATTTCGTTTTCAAAACGATGGTCGTCGAAGAGGACGACGACCACGACGTTCGTGTTCCCTCTTCTTCGCTTCCGTCATCGGACAAAAAAAAAGACGCAACGGGAGTGCTTCGAACGGTGGTGGTGGTTGTCGTCGTCGTCGTCGTCGTCTTCCACCGTATTTTATGTCAGGCATCAAAAGTTTTTCTCCCAAGAAGAAAAAAAACACGTGATTTAGGGTTTTAAAAAAAGAGAAAAAAAGAGCAAAATGCAAAAAAGGGAAAGTCTTGTGAAAAAGAGAGAATTTTCAGTGTAAATTGAAGCTTTTTTTCATGGTGGGTGGGTGTTTTTTTTTGGATATACTTTTTGAGATATCGGGAAGATATCGATTATCTGAAATACTTCACTTTACCACCCCCCCCATTCCTGCGCTTGCGATTCGATAGACGTCGACGACGCACGAAAGAAGAAGAAGAAGAAGAAGATCTCCTTTTGTTTTTCCACGCCACGAACATTTTTTTTTGAGACGATGATGTCCACCTCTTTGTGCCAACAATCGGGGTCCCTCTCGGGATCGCGATTACAACAGCGATCGATGAAATCTGCGGCGTCCCGACGCGTCGCGCGCGCGTCCGTGAAAGTCCGAGCGGCGGAGTTCGACGCCGACGAGCTCGCGAAGAAGTACGAGGAAGTTTCGAATAAGATTCCACCGATTTTGACCACGGCGACTATACCGATTGTCGGCGTATCCTTGCTCTCGAAAACCTTCACCGGTCACGGATTGCCGGGTACCTTTTTAGGCGCTTTGGAAGGCGTCTCGTGGTTGGTGTTGCCGCTCGGATTCGGTTCTTTGTACCCGCGATTGGCGGACATTTTCAACGAAGGCTCGTACGAACCGGCCAAAATGCTCGAGATGTTGACGAAAGAGAGAACGTACGAAAAGTACGGCGCAGACTCGAGAGGGAAGAACGCGACGGAACGAGTGGCGAACATCTCGGGGAAAGTTGACCAGAACTCGCCGTTGGCCGAGCAAATGGCCGATTTGAGGAAGCAAGAGGAAGAGCTGGCGAAGGAGACCCCGGAAGAGAAAGCAGCGAGAGAAAAGTTACGCGCGGAGTTGGCGGCGAGCGCGATTGGCATGGCGAACAGCAAGTCGAAGAGCGACGAAGCTGAGGCTGATAAGAAAGGTAGGGACTCTTTGTTGTCGCAACCAGTCACGCAAACGTTGAAGGAAAATATGACCGTGGAGAACTACGACGTCGACGTGACGAAGTTTGACGACAAGGCGTTGGGGTCGACGTTGAACTTGTCGGCCACGGATGTGGAAAAAGGAGCGCCGAAATTGAACAAAGGAGACAAGTGGAAGGAACAATACAGAACGGAAGAAAATTCTGCCGGAAAGTCCGAAGATTAATATAGAGAGAGAGAGAAAGAAAGAAAGAAAGAAAGAAAGAAAGAAAGATGAAACATTTTTTTTGTCATAGATAACTGAGTAAAGAGAGAGATTGTAGCACAGAGAGCAAGAGCAAAGCGACGTCGAATCTACGAGAGGAGGAGGGAGTGTGAATGTGAGTGAAATTGGTTGTTTAATGCGCTCACATGAGAGAATGAAATTTCTACGGCGTAAATATTAATATTTTCCTCGCGTACGCTCGCGTTTCCGCATCGCCATCTTTTTCCAACGTTTTTTTCACCAAAAGAACTCGTTCGCTCGTTTGTCTTTCTATTTTTGTTTCTTTATCGTCAACCGTGCTCAAACACAAAGCCATCGTCCGTCGCACTCTCGGATTGACGTTGGACGGCTGCGCGAGTATAATTTTCAAAAACGCATTCG
>VIAV01000023.1:0-30776 GCA_009618065.1 Bathycoccus sp. SAG4 | reverse complement strand
CAACAACAACAACAACAACAACAACAACAACAACAACAACAACAACAACAACAACGCGCGACGACGACGAGAGGGGAGCGCCGCCCCCTTCTCTTTGTGTTGCGCGTCTCTTCTTCTTCTTCTTCTTCCGTTTGTAAAAGTCGTCTTCCTTTTTCTACTTTTACGTACCGGAAGAAATGGACTGCGACAAAAATCCCTCCTCTTTTGCTCACATCTATATGTAAAATGGCGTTCACTTCTTCTCCCAACGAAAATAACAACAACAACAAAAACAAAAACAACAGGCAAAGTGGGCGCGAAACTCGTCACGGCGAACGTGTCCCCGAACTTCTCCTACGAAAACGCCATCGACATGCCGGAAGAAACGTGCGGCGTGTTTGCCGTGCCGCACGAGTTAGCGCACGACACGCGATACGGGTTCTTCTTGTACGAAAAAGCGAATCCGGAGAACTTCGTGTCCGATATTGGCGTGCAACCGAAGGGCGGGTACGCCGACATCGAAGTCATCGAAGAAGAAAGTCCAGCGGTAACGACTTTGACACGACCTGTCTCCAAGAAGGAAGCGAAGAAGCGAGAGAAAGAAAAGGAGATGAAGGCGAAAAAAGGAGAGTTTGAAGACGGGACGAAGATGACGCCGACACAAAAAGAGTTCTTCGAGAAGAAGGCGACGCTGGCCTCCAAGGAATCCAAGTCCTCGTCGTCGAAGAGTTCTTCCTCGAAACATGCGAAGAAGGCGGACGACGTCGAAAAAGACAAAGTAACGAAGAAGTCTTCTTCTTCTTCTTCTTCTTCTTCTTCTTCTAAAAAGGAAACCGCAGAGGAGAAGATGATTCGATTGCAACAAGAAAAGATTGACTTGTTGGAGAAGGAAGTCGAAGAAACGAAAGAGGCGAACGCCGAAAAGGAAGCGAAACAGATCGAAGAAGCGGAACGAGAGAAAGAGCAGTTGGAGCTCGAAGAGCAAGAGAAGAAAGAGTTGGAGAAGGCTAAGAAGCTCGCCAAGGAGAAGAAAAACGTGGGCGCATTCTTCGATTGGGGGTGGTGGTCATCGTCGTTGTTTCACGCGGAAGAGCAGGTCGTCGCGGAGCAATCAAAAGAAGGTACCACAATTAAATCCAGACGCGCGCTTCTTTCTTCGGCGCACAAACCGGTGCAAAAGTTGGCCGTGCCGTCCATCGGTCATTCCAAGAAAACTTCTACGGCGAAAGTGTCCGCCGAACAACAAAAGAAGATTGAGGAATACGACGGAGAGGTCTCGATGATCAAAAACGCCAAGAAGCATCACAAGAACGTCGAAATCTCCTCCGAAAATCCAATCGAAGAGGAAGTTGCTCGAGCAAGAAGCGAGTACCCGGTACAATTCATATCTTCCATGTCTTCCTGCAACATCAAGCACGAGCTGGAAGACACGGAATATTACCCGAGACACGGTGTCGCGAACCCGATGGGGCACAACGTCTTCGTCTTTGGTGCCTGTCGCTCGGACTTGCCGCAGTGCGGCAACCCGGCGCAAAAGCACCCGGGAAATTGCCAAGTGCCGAAACCGGACGACGATACGTTCAAGTTAGCCGTTAAAGCGTGCTTGGACGAAGATCCAGTGGAAGGTAACTGCCACAAGTTTGCCAAGCAATCTGAATTTGGTATCATGTCTATGTGGGACGTCTCCGAGGTTACAGACATGAGCGAAGCGTTTGTAGATCAAGAACGATTCAACGGCGATTTGTCTCAGTGGGATACTCGATCCGTCAAATACTTTGACAGAATGTTTAGCGGCGCGTCGTCCTTCGACGGCGACATTTCCGCATGGAGATACGCTTCGAAAAAGACGGACAACCACATGTTCGCCGGCGCGACTGCTTTCAAAGCTTCGTGGGAGTGTGGCTTCAGACCGTCCGGTTTGATCGATTTCCACTCGTGCACCTCCTCGAAAGCGATGGATGACATCATTAACGGGAGAGGTACTACCAGCACCTCTACTAGCAAAAAATCAACCACCTCCGAGGCGGTTAAACATCCGATTGCTGCCGCCGAGGAGCACATTAACTTCAACAAAGCCTCGGTTGGATCTGCAGAGGCTGGCGTGTTAACCGACGCGAACATTATGGACGAAGTGACGGATTGTTTGCTCGCCGAACCGGTCCACGGCGACTGCCACGGCCAAGCCTTTGGCCCAATTTCCACTTGGGACGTCTCTCGCGTGACGAATATGGACCAACTGTTCATGGACCCGCCCAAATCCATCGAAGGCGACCGACACTCCACGTTTAACGGCGATTTGTCGAAATGGGATGTTTCCAGCGTCACGTCAATGATTCGCATGTTCAACAGAGCGAACGCCTTCAACGGTGATTTGTCTCGATGGGACGTTTCCAAAGTTCAATCCTTCTCCGGCATGTTCAAGCACACGGACAGATTCAACGGCGACATCAGCAACTGGAACATGCAATCCGCAAAGTCCGTTGATGAAATGTTCATGATGGCTTTGAGATTTAACCAAGACATTTCCAAGTGGTCATTGCCAAACTGCAGAAACTACGACAGAATGTTTGAGTTCGCCGGCGAAAATGGCTTCGCGCAAGATATTTCCAACTGGAACATGCGCGAGGGCACGCATCAAGACATGTTCAGAGACGCGTTTGCGTTCCAACGCAAGTTTACGTGCTTGGATCCGGCGCATGGTCCGGCGCACACGTGCCGACCGAACACTGGTGCAAAGGCGACTTCGTCGACGGCGAAGAGGCAACCGGCAGTTGCGGCGACGCAAACCGCCACAACAACACCCACCAAAGTTGTGCCGGAAAGCGAATACGATCGCGTCATCGACTTGGATGCGTAATCTTATCTTTCCAACGATAAACCTTCTGTACTATTCTAACAAGACAATAACCTATATTTAATTACAAAAAAATATAAACTAAACTAATGATGATACCACTGGTACCATACCAGGTGCTATATTACTACACATCTAAATTGTTTACTTCGTCGTTCGCTTGCAAGAGCGTGTTCACGTCTGTCCTTTCGGTGACAAAGAAAAGTCGTTTGGTACGATCTGGATTTACTCGCGACCAAAGCCACCCGTCGTGACCTGGTCTTGTCGCTCTTTCTATTGCTGATGTTCTTGCATAACTCCTCGATTCTTCTTCTTCTAGTACCGCTTCCACTTCGTCCCGAAGCTTCATCGTCTCTCTTTTTGATAGTAACCTCAACGCGTCCAAGGATTTCGACGTGCTCATTTTCATCAACTCAAAAGTACCGTTCCTGTTTTGCCGCTCCTCTAAAACGTACGCTATGCCCTCGGCCTCTTTCGTTTCTATTATTTCCTCCTTCATCGCGCCGCCCATCGCGAACGACGACGCGTCTCCTCCAGAATTTAACATCTCCCCTAATCGATCGATTAAACGCGCCAATTCCTCGTTCCACTTTGTTATTGCATTATCGTCATCGTTAATTTCATACGCGTGTGTCAACTTATCTTTAACCTCTCTTTCCATCGTTTCTCGTAGAAAACGCAAGCACACGTTCCCTTGTGGCAGCAGATTTTTGTTCACATCGTGTCCTCCGTCATCGTCGTCGTCGTCGTCGTCGTCAAGCGAAAAATGCCTTCGTAACAATCTCGATTTTCTCGAATCAACAACCACCGCGTTCCAAATCGAAGAACTTATCTTCACCGCGGCGTAAAACTTCCCTCTCACTTTCGCACCGATAAATCCTCGAGCGGATGATTCGTTTTCGTCTTCATCCTCTTCATCAAAAGTTGACATGAACGCGTCCAACCCGCACAAAAAAGCGCTCGTTTCGCATTGGATTTGTGGGGGAGTTTTCTCGGGATAAAAATGAACGATACGTTCGATCTCGCGGTGTTCGTTGGAGATGGACGAGTCGTAAGCGAAGGCGTAGGAGGACGAAGTGATGGTGGAAGTGGTGGTGGACATTATGCGTGCGCGTGCGTGCGTGTGTTTGCGCTCACTGCATTTGTGAAGAAGAGAGACAATTTTTGAACCAATAAATACCAAATAAGAAGCTTCACGTACAACGGTACTACCGTAATTTTGGACTACCCTACAAACCTACAACACGTAACAACATTACACGAACTCTCTATTTCAATCAACGACACTAAAAATGTTTAGAAGAATGTATACAGCACAAAATGCGCGACACCACCGAAAAAGACCCCAACAAACCAGGCACAATCATACGCCAACGCTAAACACGCGGGTAACATCGAAGACGGTAGAATGTCGACGGCGTGTAAAAATCCGGGCAAATTTGCGAAGATGCCGATGGCAAAGGCAAGCATCGCTTTATAGTTGACGCCATTGGTGAAAAAATACGCCCCGTTTGTATCGGTGGAGTATAAATCCTCTAACATTAGGGTTTTTTTCCGTATGAGGAAGTAATCACAGAGCATAATTCCTAAAATTGGAGCCAGGAATGCTCCGTACCCAGTTAACCAAACTAATATGTACGAACTCGCATCGCCGGTGAGTTTCCAAGGAAGGCATAATGTGCCCAAAATCATGGAAAGAATTGCAGAAGTTCGAAAAGACAGTCTCGATGGAGCCAAATTTTGAATGGCGTTTGCCGGTGCAAGAATATTCGCCGCGATGTTTGTAGAGAGTGTTGCTGTCAAAATGCCTACCGCAGCAAGAACGCTTGCCATTTTCCCCCAGTTGAAATGCACGGACAACAAGGAAGTCACCACCATGGGATCGGTAATCAAATTTGAACTCGTGTTCGAAATTTGCGCCGTAGACGACGTAACCACTATCGAGGCGAATGCGAAAACAACCATCGCCAAAGGCATGGCAAAGCTCGCTTTCTTAAAACTGGTATCAGATTTCGAAAACCTCGAGAAGTCGCTCGCATTACATATCATTGTCGCCCAAAATGAAGCGGAAGCCGTCGCCGCTTGGAAAAACGTTTTCCACGAGAAACCACTGCCACTCATAACACTATTATTTGCCGAAAACGCAGTGAGAACTGATTCCACGATACCTCCGGAGGACGCGCAGGTGAATGTGAACAAAATAAGCGTCAAAAACAGTAAGATCGGCGCCGCGAGCTTTTCGATCGTCTTTATGCTTTCTATGTCGTTCCACACGACGTATGCTTGCGCGAGCCAAAATATACCGTAACACAAACCGTCCAAGTACGGCACCAAACTCGATGCTACCCCAAAATCTACCGCTAAACTCTTCAAACATTTCGCGCCTACCACCGTCTGTATCCCGAACCACACGCTCGCGATTAATCCGCGACTCAATCCAGCCACGTTCGCACCTCGCACCCCAAAAGAAGACCGCGCGTGTACGACGAACGGAATCCCGTATTTGATGCCCGGCGACGCTTGCAACACGATTGGCCACACGACGAATAAATTCGCCACGAAAACCAACGAAAGCGCCATGAATGCACTTATGTTACCTAAAGCCATCAAACTAGAAACCAAAGTCCACGCCGGGACGCAAACGACTAATCCAACCCAGAGAGATGCCGTATCGAACGTCGAAAATGTTCGTTTACTTCGAATCACCGGTGATAAATCCTCGTTGTGTAGCGAAGAAGACGCTTTGGAGGCGTCAAAAGACTCGACGAGCACGTCGCTCTCCACTCCTTCTTTAGGTAACGAGGGAGTAACGACCCTGCTCTCCCTCGTCGTCGTCGTCGTCGTCGTCGTCGTCGTCCATTGCTCGTGTCGTGCCGTCCTCTTTCCGCGCGTCATCGAGTCCCTCAGGCGACGACGACGACGGCGAGGAGGAAGAGGACGCGTCGCACACGCATCTTCTCGAGCGACGCTTCGACCACCACCACCGCGTTGTTGGTGGACGAAAGAAGAGCATGCTGCTGCTATAGGTCGCGACACAACAAGGTGGTCGCATCGCATCTTCTTCAAATTTTTTGCGTCGTCGTCTCTTCTTTTATTGTTGCTTTTTTTGTTTTGTTTTTTGTTTTGTGTGTGCACACAATTTTTTGACACAATGACACCAAAACTCCACTCCTCCCTCCTCCTCCTCCTCCTCCTCCTCCTCCTCCTCCCGTTACATTTTTTTGTACGAGAAAAAAATTTGAAAAAATCCAAGAGAGAGAGAGAGAAGAATGCTCATCATCATCATCTCGCTATTTCGTTGTGTCATCATCGTTGCGTCACAGTCACCACCCCTTCCTTCTTTCCTTCTTCCGCCATTGAAAAATGGCGAGCACCGAGTTTGGGTTCGGTCGCGACGAGGACGAGGACGAGGAGGACGTGTGGGCGAACGTGGATGTCAGGTGAGGAGCGCGCGCACCTTGCAAACCCGTTATTATAGATTTTTTTTTTTGCGCTTCGTGTGGAATGTCGTCGGTCTCTTTCTCTTTCCTTCCCTTTCTTATGTCCCGGGTCGTCTATGTCTTCTGGGCATTTTCTTCGTCTTTTATGTGCGCTTGTGCTCACCTTAGTATTAATCTCTCTGGATTTGCGCAGTAACTTTGACTCCATCATCGAGCAAGCGGTGGCGAGCAGGCAGAAAGGCGGGACTACCGGTGGGACGAGCGGGAATACGACGACGCAGCAAACCGTGCATAATAATGTAAGCAACGTCAACACGCAATCTCAGCAGCAGCAGAATATGGCAACGACAGGTATCTCACTACAACAACAACAACAACAACAACAACAGTTAGAACAAACGGACGCGCATTTCTTACAATACCGATTAAACGAGCTCGAACGGAGAGATAAGGATAAAGACGGCATGCTCTCGTTGCTCCGCTCTCGCGTGGAGCAGTACGAGAAGGAAAACGCCAAGTTGAAACGGGAGGCAAAGGATGCGACGGCAGGAGGAGGACAGAGTGGTAGGATAGCGACGGCGCAAAATCATCAGCAACAACAAGAAATGGTAACTGCAATGACATCGTACGCAAACACGAGCGCGGCGCATCACGTTGCGGCGGCGGAAATCCGCGAGATGCGAAAAGAGGTTGGAAAATTGAGAAATTTGCTCGGATTTAAAGATGAAGAGTTGCAAGAGGCGCAAGAGAGAGAAGAGAACGCGAGGAGGCGGTCAAGGAGGGAGAAACAAGAGTTAATGAATGAGATTTATGGTTTGAGAGAGCAAGTGAAGAAGAAGGAGAGTGAATTCGAGGAGCGAAAGTTACAGAAGAAGAAAAGAAGCGAGGAGGAAACTGGGACGGGCGAAGAGAACGACGCGAAGCGAAGGAAACAAAATGTGGAAAGTGTTGGCGGTCTGAGCGTATCGGATGCAATTAAACGGTTCAATAACAACAATGTCAACGATCACGAGCATTCCCATGCAGTAGCCGCGAATGCTGCTTGTGCGACATATCCACGAACGCAACAACGGCAACAACAAAACAAGAATCTAGAGACGACGAAGATGACAGCACTAACTACTACAACTACTACAACAACAACAACAACGAAGACATTCAAAGACGTCTCCGACTGGCGACCGATGCTACCGAAAGCCCCGAAGGGTTTGTTTGATCAAGTCACTATGACAGCCTCAGCTTTTTACCACTATCGCGGCATCAGCAACAATAACAATGCAGACAATCAAAGAGGAACCTCGTCGAAAAAGTTTGCGTTCTTCTTAGATTCATTCACCAAACGTGATGCTTTGTTGTTTCTCGGTTTCCACACCCAAGCTATCGAAAAAGGTGCAATGTTGGCGTCTTTGAGGAAGAAACAAAGTCATAATAATAGTAAGAAAATCGGAAGCGGATTAAGCGATATCGAGGAAGGTTGGGAGTACCACAGCGCGGCGATTGGCCGAGCGCTTGCTTCTGTTTTTCTCGACGATGAAGAGCATGGAGACGATGAGAAATATCCAGACGACGCCGCGAAGAACAAGAGTTTTAGAAATGATAGCATGAACGAGATATTCTGTAACGCAAATTTTCTCATTACGCTTCTTGAAGCACTGAAATCTGTCGCCGCTTTTGACGGCGATAAAGAATTGAATCCAGCGAGGAACGAATTCGCGGACGATAATGCCCGAGATGAACTCGCGGCTTCCGTGGCAAGACTTTTGTTAGTTCTGTTGAAAAATGATCAGGCATGCTGTAGAAGAGTGATTGAAGCTCGTCGTCGCAACGTGCTCAGAAGTCTCTCTACTTCGCAACTGTCCCCACGAGATGGAGCTACTGAAGATGACCAGGATGACGATTCTGAAGAGGAAGAAGATATGATGATCACCGATAAAGCGGCAGTAGCAACGACAACAACGACAAATTTTAAATGTGACGAGAAGAGGAAAAATCTCCGCAGAATAATCAACGGCTCCGAGTTTGACATGGCGAGCGCATGCACTGGTTCTTTCGCCGGCGGATCATTGGTACCACACCCGCTCTCCACAACCGGCAGAGTTTTTGTGCACACGAAAGTTCAAGTGCCCAGGGAGGATTACGTCACCACGGCATCTAAGAGTGCTTCAAAATTGAAAACGAAAAAGAGCGATGCCTATTCGATTGCTCCTTCGCGAAGCGCTACTACTGTTGTGGATGAGAAGTTTGACGCAGTTGCAATTATCGTTGACTGTTTACGTAGATGTATTGGCGCACGCGCTTGGGAAGCGACGGCACCTCTTCTTGATGCGCTCACTTGGTTAAGCTCATTTGCAGCTTCTGAATTTACAAATGGAAGAGATATTGTGGGCAGTCGCATATTACCCGGGAGTGAATTGATGATGACTTTGGTTGCGTCGCGACACACGGTACCCACGGCGAAAGCGAAGACCAGAGAGGAGGAAATGCCATCATCCGGTGTTATCTCGGGGGCAACAACAGCGATGCAACAACAGACAACGATGACGTGCTGGTTGAACTATTGCTTAAGACCAATTGCACCGCAAGAAACGCGAACGGCGTGCCTGTCTCTCATCATGACGTTATCTACATGTAAATCGTTCCAAGACGCCTTAAATGAATATGCGGTGTTGAGCGATGTAGTTTCTGTCTTGAGGAACGAAATCCCTTCAGCGTCCACAAACATCATCGAAATTGCGACGAAGCAAGGTCAAAATGCTGCATACATGAACTACACGTGTTCTCGATCGAGAGAGCTTGTCGATTTGTCTTTACGCGTGTTAGCCGCATTTGCTCACTTGGATTGGAAAGGGTGGCCTAGAGTTGTACGTAAGGAAAATGTCTTAGCCGCGGCGGCAAATACGGCGCTTTGGGAAATGACGATTCAGAAAACGAACCTTAAAATAAGTAAGTCGTCAAAAGGCGCGCCAGTTTCTGGGATCAGCGCGAGAATTTTGCGATACGCGCTCATTATGATTGCGCATATTCTTTCGATGACGGAAACCCAGGAATTGGCGATGCGGATGCTGGCAGAGAATGCAAATTTGAACCGCATGATGGCTCGTTGTGCAAGAGCCGCTGTTGAACATGGTCCAGCTCAAGTCGGGATTGGCGCGTTTGTTATGAAGTGCGTAGAAAAAGCGGCACGCACGCATTACTATTAAAATATAAAATTCTAGGTAGTCAGTAGCTATTAGGTAATTTCTATCTATGTACGTAGGTATGCGATAGTTTTCGTTCATCAAATTTTTTGGAAAGCGGTTTTCACCGTTTCTTGTATCGCTTCCAAACTTAGTAAGAAGCCTTTTGTCGGTTTCACATTGTGCGTATCGTGTTTTGTATGTTTGACATCCGGGTCGTCGCAATAGCTACCGACCGGTGCGCCTTCGAGATACGCAGCAATGCCCTTCAATATCGCGGCTCGGCGACTTTTAAAGTGCGCACGAACAAGTGCCTCAAAACCAATCGGCGGGCGTTTGATTGTTTGTACCATCGTTTTCAAGTTAAGAAGATATGCGTTCTCCGAGTACATGGCTGAGTTTCGAATTCCTCCTTCTGTCCCACGTTGTCTTTCGTAGCCCGCTTCGTTGTAATAAGGTTTATCGTTCAGAACTAACGCTTGAATCGAAACTAAAACCTGTAATGCGCTTGAAGTTTTTGACCATCTTTCTGAATTTTCCTCCGAGTCCCATGTATTTAGCAACGACAGGCAGATTTTTCCTTCCTCGTACAAGTTCGGATTAAGCCTGTATCCATATGAGTGGTAATGAACTTTTGGAGGAACAGACGGATAGTTCTCATCGAACAATATGTCAAAGCAAAACAAACCATCGTGATACGGCGTCAACTGTGGACCTTTAACCATCGCTCGCATAACGTTCACTTTCGTTTGCGAGGCTTTCACCCATATTTCATTCACAGGCAAGCCTTTCTGTAAGATTGACCATTCTTTTTGAACAGCTTTCTGAACTTTTCGTGGCAAATTCATATGAGAACTCGAATCTTGGAGTAAAAAGTCAGGAAAACCGCCCTCAACTATGTCAAAAATTGTGGACAATTCTTCGTCCTCGTCGTCGATATCATCCTCACTGGCAATCGTTGGGTCCTCGACATCGTTTGGCAACGCTTCCATACTATTTTCTCTATTCTTAGCGTTGCGATACAGTAAAAGATTTTCAAACTGCTTAACTTTCTTCCTCCTCTCTTGTCTCCAGACGAAATTGAGGGAATCCAATAAAGATGGTATTTCATCTCTGGAGTTATTCGGAGGCTCATTTGCTTCTACCAACGAATGGAAAGCTTTCAAACCATCTCTATTTGAGCGTTTACAACAATCACTCAACACACTGAACACTTTGGTTCGAACGTCTCTATCCAGAAAAATGCATGGATTGGCTTCTGCGATGTTTCGCGGGTGCGCTGTATCTTTCAATCTCCTAGATCTGCCGGCATATTCGGCGTTCAATTGCGTCTTCTTGACAAAATCTTTCTCGAGGTCACTTGGGCCCGCATTTTCTCCCAACAACTCGTCGTCTTTGTCATAATTGCAGCGCCAAAAGTGAGTGGAGATGATTAATAACTTGAGCTCTTCGTCGGAATACTTCGTCAAAATTTTTTTGAGCTCAACTTTGGCGTTGAAGCTCATTTTTTTGTACCTTTCCATTATGTCGTCAATCGTCGTGTCAGCTTTCTGATTTTCATCGAAGAGACCAGGCGGTAAAGCATTCTTAACCAAGCGAGAGATAGAATGTGCATCGATGGACGCATCGGTGTTATCGACATCGTCTTGGTCTTGTGGATGCCCTAAAAGTTTATCGTCTGTCCATGTCTCAACCATTCGACGAATTGATTCAAGTTGGCCATCGAGAAGCGAACCGAATATGGGGACTAAACCAGCACCGCGTTCGGTAGTATTTCTTCTGGATGTATTCTGAACGTCAACACCGTCATCGTTACGAACGTCTATGTCTTCACTACCACTACCATCATCACTCTCCTCATCGAAATCTTCTTCTTCCATAGGATCACTTTCGGATCCTTCTTCCCCAGAATCTGTTTCCCAGCTTCTTTGGCTGTTCAAAGAAAAGTCGCTCTCCATGGAATTGTCTGAATCGCTATCATCTGAATCGCTATCATCTGAATCGCTATCATCTTCTGCGCACATCTCGATGTTAAAAGGTGGTTGATGTGTATCTGTTCCATTACGCCACGCTATCTTGAACAGACCACCACTAGATTCTAAAATCTCCCCGACCCACGACACGTCTTGTACGTAGCTTGAGAATAAATTATCGCGAGCGTCGAATCTCTGTCTAGGGTGTTTCGTGTGTCTTTGCTCATACGCGCCAGCAGCAGCAAAACCCCACAATTCCGCAAAACCTTCACCCGGATGACACCATTCCGGAGACGTTGGACTTATTCTCTTCGGAGACGTGGAAGAATCTTGGAACCAATACACATTCTCCTCGTGTTCTGGAACGGACCATGGGTCCCCGGGAATAACTTGCAATTTGCGTTCATAGAAAGGCACGAAAACATCCTTCACAGCGCTGCACAAGTAATGCCTACCGCGACGTCTCCTCGTGTCATGAATATATGAGAGTAAGGAATCACATATCTTCAATGCATCAGGCGGCGCCAGATCGCGATTGAAGATATCGTGATTCTTCAACTCGCGCATGAATCTGGTCGAACCCCACTGTTCGACTAAATTGTCCAAAACCTTAGGCTCAGTCGAAGCTGAAACAATTTCGTTAGAATCTACTTTACTAAATCGCTCCCTATATTCATCTTGCACAACATAATAGTCGAGTCCTGGAATATTTCTAAAAGCGACATGGCATCCAGTCGCTTCGAACAAATATGCTGGGTGCTGCTGGAGCGCGTATACCGGAACAGTTTCTCTAGATTTAAATCTTACAACTCCACGTTTGGTACCTTCCTTTCTCCCTATTTTTCCTTTTTCCAGCTCGATGAACTTATTTATGGCATCTGCATAGTATTTGTTGTAGTGATTTTCAAAATATGAAGCGCCACCATCAGCAATGGAAACTTCCGGTGGGGTACCTTCACTCAAGAAATCAGAATCATTCCAGTCTTCACGCCATTTGAGCTCCGTAATGTATGGTGGTAGTCCTTCTGCTTCTGCTAAAAAACTCTCGATATCGTCCGTCGGCTCTGGAGCTTCAAACACAAAAGCATCCGCGACCCAGACAATGTCTGCCGTGCGCTCCTCGCTATTCATAGCTTCAACGTAACCGACCGCGAAAGTATCGAGAACCATTTTCTCGCTGTACTGTTCACGCTTCCTCATCAATTCGTCCTCCCACATCTGTTCGAGATCGACAACTTTCTTCGAGCCAAGAGCTTTGTTGAATTCACTAGATTTTACCACAAAGTCGCCGCATCTGTACACATGGTCTTCTAAGTGTTCCAATTTCAATAAATCTTTTGCCATTTCAAACGTGCGGGACCCGTCTTGCCAGAGGACTTCACACGTGGTTTCAGTTGATATGACGCGGACGCAATATATTTCATCATTCGACGTTAACGACGATTTGTAGAAGTTCTGCATGTCCTTGGCTTTTTTCTCCTCCTTCAGCCAAAGCTTCTCGCGCTTCTCTTCGAAGCGAAGCGCGCGCTTATGCGCTTCCGGAAAAAAATTCTCTAGGGCGTTCATACTGCACAAGACGTGATGTCCAGCGTCTATAAAGGGATGTTGTACCATATCGACGACGGTAAGCATCGATGATAGAATATTTGGCGGAGGTTTGATCTGGAATTCGCACGAACTTTCACACCATGGTGGTAAAAAATGTTCAGGATTGCCATCAGAAGGCGCGTCTCCCTCTTTGAATATTTTAGATTTTTCGTCGTCATATCCAATCGGAAGTTTCTTCGGTGCAACTCGACGTAAAGGATCATTTTTATTCTTATAAGCATTTTGAATCTTGCTTTTTGCTTCGTAAAGGTGTTGTACCTTCCAGTTCACCGTAGCCATGCCGTCGTGGATGGATTTCACGACTGCTCTTTGTGCCAAGGAGTGCTTTTTTTGGTGGAAGGGTATGACTTTCATCACCAAATCGGCCATCTTTGCATCGTAGAGATCCTCTGACCAAGCATCTGTTTCTTCGTTATCGATCGCAAAGGCCGAAGAATAAACGGCTGACAGTTCGTCCAAATCCTTTGCTTCCACAAAACACCAGTCTCTTAAATTACCATCGCGAGCCATTAACTCCTGCAGCCTTCCTGATGGACCTATTTTTAGGAAATTAGTCTCTCCGACTCGTTCCGAAATGGCCTCGACAGCTTGCGCCACTTTTGACTCCTCCACGTCAACGATATCGCCTGGGCGATACACCCCACACTCCTTCGCGGAAAGATGGAATCTGTAAACTCTGTCCTTTTCATCCCGATCGCAATGTCGGATACCGAGCGTGTTCAAATAATAAAATTCCTGTTCCTCCTCATCGGATAATTCTTCACCATCGCTGGCGTAGTCAGGGTACGATTGTCCGCTCGTCTTCACTTCCACTAACAAATCCGGTAATTCCTCGTTTAGATACGAGTGATTTTCAACATCTTCCCGATCTTGCTCTTTTTGGATGAAAGCGTCTTTGGCCTGCAGCGGCCAAGAAGCTTGAATCCGTTTGCCAGTTTTTTTTTTCTTCGCCGGAGCCTTCTTCCCATCGTCCTTCAACAATCCCAATCTCACAACATCCGTCACCGTCTCTACCACTCCCACCCAATTCCCGTACACCACTGTGGCTTGTGGATAGACCCTCCGCAACTCTTGGCACTCTTTCGAGTCTACTCCATGCGCATACTCCTTCGTCGCGGGACAGAATAGCGTCGCCTTCACATTCATGTCCACAATCTTTCCGCACATGCCCAATGTATTTTTAGCCTTCACGCAATCGTCGCCAACTTCGAAATAACGTCTATCTAATATCTTTAAATCATCTGCTTTACAGCACACAAACTCCTCGTATTCCGAATCGAACAACTCGAATTCTTTATACCTCGTCCAGTTCGCACCTTCTGGGATTTCCTCGAACGCGACTAAAACTTCCGTGTCGTTCTCTAAAACCTGGTCTTCCTCGTAAAGCTCTGAATCCGAGTCGTGGTACGTTTCCGCCACGGTTCCCACGACGTATTCTTTTCTAAACTCTTCGCTCCCTACCGCCACTTCTTCTTCTTCTTCTTTGTCGTCGTCGTCATTTTCACGTTTTCCTTTCTTCGTCTTTTTCCTTTTTTTCCCTTTTTGAGATGTGTTCGAAACGCGGGGAAACGCTCTTCTCCGTCTCGCGACGACATCCCCCCGTTGCAGCGCTCTCGACGAGTCATCGTTCGGATAGTGCGTGCTTCCGTCCGGAAGCACCATCTTCTTTCCACGTCTCCTCCTCCCAACAAACCCGGGGTATTCTTCTCTCAATTCTTCTTCTTCTTTTCAGTTGGAGAATTGTGAGGATTTGGTGGTAAAAAGCGTCGTCGTCGTCCTTTTTGTCTTGTCTGTGTTGTGTGTGGCTTTTTTTATTATTTTTTTTTCTCTTGTTATTTGGGGTTGTTTGAAAAATGTGAAACATCGAAAAAGAATGTGATGACACGACAATTTCATTTCATTTAATTTTTCGAGAGAAAAAAGACAACCAGAGCAGCACGAAAAAAAAATTCAAAAAAAATAAGCATTCCGCTCCTCCTCCTCCAAAAAAAAAAAGGAGCTTTCTCTCTCGCTCTCTCTTTCTCTCCTTCTCTCTCGCACGCGTCTCGCGTTGGGCGGCGCGATCGACGACGACGACGACGGAAGAAGACGAAATGAAGGCATCGACGGTGCAGTTCGACCGCACGCGCGTCCCGACGCCGTATTCCATCCACCTGTGCTCTTTATTGGAAATCGCGTGTCAGCCAAACTCGGAGATTGGAACGTCGTCGTCGACTTCGACAGCTGGTGGTGGGAGAGACGAACACCAAAACGTCTACGACTCGGAAAACGCGTACGAGAGTTTGAGTTTAAAGTTTAGGAAGAAAATCGTTCGATTCGTCGCGAGAGAGGTTTTGGAGAGCGGGAAGAGGAGAACGACGCTGTGCGAACCGGACTGCGAACAGTTTTGGAGGAGAGTGTATCGGTTTTTCATTAAAACTATTGCGTCCAAGAAGAAGAGAGTCGACGACGAAGAAGAAGAGATGGAAATTTCGAGAGCGAATGTCAACGACGAAGACGAAGAAGAAGAAGAAGAAGAAGAAGAAGAAGACAATAGATTCGATAAAACGCAGCAAATCGAAGATTTCTTCCACGTGTTGCAAACGAAAGAAAAATATTTACTCGAGTCGGTGGACGAACTCGTGAGGAAATTTGAACGCCTGCCGAAATGTTTAGCGAGAGAGACGAGAGATTGTTTCGTGGTGACGAGTGATGCTAATACTATGAGTGATGGGACAAATGCCAACGATGAAGATTTAGCCGCGAGAAAGATTGACCCGGAGAGCGTGTGTGGGAGGTTTCTACGACGACAAGTGGTTGAATTTGAACGCTTGTCGTTTGATGGCGTGTGCGAGTGTCACGAGATGTTGAGAAGGTATCGAGAAGATTTCGATGCGTTCGTAAACGCTGCGGCGGAGGAAATGAACGGTGGAGACAAAGGAGAGGTTACTTTTCTGCTTCACAGAACGAGTAAAGGTAATGAACGCGCGATTGTGGATGCTTTGGTGGAGAAGTGCGAACGATTAGGGGTCAAGAAGAGTTCGTTGGTGATGAATGAAGACGAAAGTAACGAGGAGGAGGACAAAACGCTTCCATTTGGCGTCGCCATGGGTTTAGGAGGTATTCTCGACCCACGAAATAAAGGTGGTAACAATAATAGTAGTAGTAATAGTGGGAATACTGAATTTCCAACGAGAAACAAGAGCGTAGGCGCGGCACTTCGTAAAGTTCTGACGGAACACGAGCACACGGCGATTCACAACAGACACCCACGCGCAAGACACGTGGAGAGTTTGAAACAAAAAGATGTCGTCAACGCTTTGTTTCATTTACACAGACACTTTGAGACGAATGGAGATATTCCAGCCGACGAGTCTGTTTTATTGCACGAATTAATCAGCTCGGGTAGTGGAGGGGGTCGCAGCGCACACTCCATAACGCCCGTGTCGCAATCTGGGAGACGAGCGGCGGAGGCTTTAATCGGGCTTGGAGCGACGCACGCGCAGTTTCAACATAGAAAAGAAACCGCAAGAGCGTTAGAAGAGGCGACGAGAATCGCGCAACAATCTGGAGATGAAGACGCATTAGCGAAGGCGTTAGCGTTGAGTGGGCTTCTAGCAGAGTCGGAATATTTCGACGACGACGACGATGATTTGGATATGGATAATGAAGACAGCGATGATGAGCCGTACGAAGAATCGTTCGATGACACGCGGGAGAAGCAACAAACGTACGCTTCATCGCCGTCTTCTTCATCAGTCTTGAAAAAAGCGAGACGATCTCGAACACTTTTTCGTCGGTGTTTAAAGCTTGGAAGACAGTTGAAAAATCCAGCGCTGGCGAGCTATGCCGAATTGGCGTTAGCGAGACAAGCAGCTGAGTTTCCGAACGATGGCAGAAGAGACCGCATTTTGGAAGAACGAAGAGCGTTGTTGACAAGTAAAAATGCTGGCGTAGCGGATGTGTCGACAAAAGGTACCACCTCGTTAATTTCTGCGCCTACATTGACGCAAATATCTGCACCAGAAGTAATTGAAAAAGCCATTCAAAACGTCGAAGTTTTGTCACATAAAACGACGCTCGTCGCGTCCGCGCCAGCCACGAGAACAACTGCAGAACACATGCGCAAACAGGAGATAATTTTGCGAGAAAAGGACACTTCGAATAACCCGTCCCCTGGAAATGCCGGCGGTGCGAACGGGCGCGCGAATACCACTGGGCAACAGCAACAACAAACGCAAGGCGGCGGCAACCAATCGCTGGATGCAATAGCCGTCGCACAAGCGACGAGTTTGATTCGAATGAACGAAATATATCCCGCATCTTCGTCCACGATGACGTCTTCATCAACATCTGGTGGCAAACTATCACATACCTCTTTAGGCACCTTACAACGGTACGCCACTTTCGACACAGCCAAAGAGACGAAATATGCCATCAATTGTTTGCGCACTCCGGCATTTGCAATGCAATCAACAACCTGGTCGACGCGAGGAGATGATGGGTTAGCTAGAGTTGCCAATTTGAAAGCATTATCCGAAGAAACTTTGAAAGATGCTTCACCCGTAGACGCTGCGCGAGCGTTTGCCGTTTCATCGAAATCCACGCAAAAGACAAGGGGCACCGAACGCGCTTTGATGGAACTTGAAAAAGCGGAATCACGTTTGCGTGAGCACATCGATGATAACGTGGAAGTTTCGAGAGAGTTGAACGCGGCGAGAATTTCTATCCTGTTCGACGATGCCATTGCCAGAAATGATTGCTTCGAAGCGAATGAGTGTATGCGACAGATGCACGCGTTGGTCCATCCTATTGGCGAGAAAACAGATTCGAGTGCGGTTTTAGAGGCCAATCGAGCGTTGGCTGAAATTTATGCCATGAACGGAAACTACGCGGAGTCGTTCGAAACCTTTTTGAGGGTTGGGGATATTTTAACGTTCACTTCCTCTCAACTCAAAAACGATTCGTCGATGAAAAGCGGGAATAGCAGCGCAGACCCGAGAAATGCAATGCATGTTTTGAAATCGGAGTTAGGTGTGGCGGAGACATTTAAAAATTCTCAAAACTACGCGTTTGCGTTGTTGAGAGCGTTAGGAGTGGATAAACGAGCAGTAGATTTAGGCGTCGACCAGTTCGCGTTGTTCGCTAAGCTCATCGTCGCGGAGTGTTTGATTGAATTGAAAGGCTCGCACGCAAACGTGGGCAAACTTTATTTGGAGAAGTATTCGAGAGCGTTTTTAAGCTCGAATGAGTTACGCTTACGAGCTCGGTTTCATTTAATCAACGCCAAAGCGTCTTTAGAAGTCGACATTCAAGAAGAAACGGACGAAGAAATGGAAGAAACGGTTGAGTCTATCATCGACGATCTTAATCATGCATCTTCATTCGGGGAGAAGCTCGGGAATATTGATATCGTTAAAGAATCGCAATATTTACTCGCGCAGACGTACCATTTTACGAACGATGTCGAAAAACGCAACGAGGCTTCCAGAGCGTTTCGCAGACTCTGTAGTGTTAGTCAATAGTAACTTAATAGGAGTATTAGCATCCAAATATTGTAGACAATTGCAATAACAACGCGCATACTATTAAGCAGAAGCCGCGGCATCAAACCCAAATTTCTTATCGTGAACGTACACCAACTTACAATCTTCCAAATATTTCGCATCGTGTATTCTCCCGCCGTCGATGTACCCGGCATCGCCTTTGTTCAAAATCAACGGCTCTCCATCTTCAACGAGTTTATCTCCTTCTTTCTTAAAAAATTGCACGGACATTTTCCCTTCGATGACGACGGTCATGTCATCTCCAGGGTGCGAGTGTGGCGGTTCCGATGAGCCTGCGTCCCATTTTTCCATCATCACATCAACTCCATTCTCATCCGTCGGTACAGTACCGCGCATGGTAAAACCTTCGGGAGTGTCTGGAACGACTTTATGATGCTTCCAGACGCCAGACGTGGCAGATGTGGACATGACTCGGAGTAATTGAGGGTTGGACGTGAGTATGCGGTTGCACGCCGAGCGAAGCATGCGTGCGTGTGCTTTTATGATGATGTGGAAAAAAAACAGGATAGAGATTATTTCACTTTTTTGCACTTTTTGCTTTTTTTGCGTTCTCCACGTCACCCTTCCCTTCTTCTTCTTCTTCTTCTTCTTCTTCTTCTTCTTCTTCTTCTTCTTTCTTTCCTTCAGCCTTCAAAACTGCTCGCGAGCTAAACTCACGTCTAATGCTATCATCTATTTTTTCTTCAACTACTACTTCGTCTTCGCTTGCGTTTCCGTTTCCATTTCCGTCGACTTCTTCTTCTTCTTCTTCTTCTTCTTCTTTTTCGTCGTCGTCGTCGCCGTCGTCGCCGTCTTCTACGGAAACGAGTAAGTGTTCTTCGATATCGCCGACGACGACAGGCTTGTCCTCCGCGACTTCCTCTTCGAATGGTTTTGGCATTCCAACAAAAGTAGATGCTGCACATAAAGTTAACATCGAACAGGTAAGTATGGTAACCAAGACCACAAAAAGGATCCATGCATGTTTCATAGTGACGCGTGCACCCGCTAACGCGGTTGAGATATCTTCTGTTCGAGCGTTGAACATCCGGAGGACTATATCTGTCTGGTTCGATGTCGTTTGCATAGGAACACCGATGGCAAAGATACCCAACGTGTTTGGTATCGCATTCGGAGCGATATCGTCGTCGTCGTTAAACTTGGAGTAGGCTAAACAGAGGAATTTGAACTCATTGTCTCCTTCCTCCTTCCCATCTTTACTCGAAGAATACGCCAAAATTGGTTCAATTGGCGATTTCAATTTCGAGGAGACCAAAATCGCTTTGCTCGAGAACATTTGTAATCGAAACGCATTTTCGTTTTTCCTGTGCCTCTCTAACGCAATGACGTAATCATCTACCCCTTGAAACGCTACGGGTTGGTATTCGCGAGAAACTATGTAGGAAAAACTTGAAACATCGCCATCTGGTGCTACTGTGTCGTCCTCATTTAACTCAATACAAAACCCGTTGTAAATTGCCCTTCCTCCGGCTCTTCTGGTTTCCGAACACATCGCGCACAGTTCCGCTTTCCCATGTTCTAAAACATCTTTATTCGCGCGAAAGATCGTGAACACTTCATGACTCTTCGCACATCGCGCGTTTACCCGTTCCCGAAAAGGTCTCGACATGTTGTAGACGAACGACATTTGGCTCTCCTCATTCTCGTATCTCAACAACTCTCCGTCTTCTCGCAACGCAAACACCCCGTATCTGTTCCCCGAATCGAACGTCGTCGCCGATGCTTTCATTCCTCCATCTATGCCGTTACCAAATAATATCCCCATTTCCCCTTTTTCTTCCACGCTCTCTAAACTCCTCCTCGTCGTGCGTTTCTCTCGTTCCTTTCTTCTCGAAAACACCAAGTTCATCTTCACAAACGAACCATCCTCACGAACCATTTCTAATGCCCTCTTTCCAAGGTATCGTAGACCAACCACATCTCGCAACGCCACGGAACGAGAAGATGAAGACGAAGACGTCGTCGATGCGTTCAACTTTACGCTCCCGGACCGTTCAAACACCCATCGCGCTCTCGTCGTCGTGGCGGTCTTCCGTTCAAAGTCTTTTCCATCATCGGTCTCGTCGTCTTTTTGTCGTCGCGTCAGAATGGAGATCTCTTCCGCTCTCGTGGGGGCGGACGTCGACCCGAGAAGAACGAGCGCGAAAACGACCCACGCGACGACGACAAAAAAGAGACGACGAGACGACGAGACGCCTTTTCCACGCGATCTCACCATCGTCTCATCTTCACCAAAAGTTTCCGTTTCTTCTTCGTCGTTTTTTTCGCACGTCCCCAGACAAGAAAGTCTGAGGCATACTACTATGTATCTACCAAGTATGGACTAGTATTATTACATAAAAAAACAGATGATATTTTGATTTTCTTTTCTTCTTCTTCTTCTTTACAAAAACAGACTTTGGACAGAGGAGGAGAGATGAGACCGAGTCGGGCCGCCGTTGGTCGCGCGTCGACCTCTTCCTGCTCGCACCACCACCACCACCGGTTCGTCGACCTCCGACCTGCGACTGCCAACCAAACGCGAGTCTCGTCGTCGAAGAAACGACAACAACAAGAACGTTGTCCTCTACGAATCGCGCCGAAAGCGGCATCCTCTTCCACACGCGTAAAAGAAGAAGAAGAAGAAGAAGAAGAAGAAGAAGAAGAAGAAGAAGAAGAAGAAGAATACTCCAAAGCCGCACTCACCGCTCGATTATCCAACTACTGCTACAAAACGAACCTAGAAGAACTGTTAGAATCGGACGGATACGAACTGATATGGGATAAATTCACAGACGTCACGAGAGTCTACGTCGCGGATAGAAAAATTGATGACGACGACGACCCACAGGCACTAGAGAGATTCATAGTTGCGAGAGGCGCGGTGTGGGGAGACGACCAAAACGTGGATAGAATGCGATTGTCGAATCAAATATCAAAAGTTTGGCCGACGCAAGTACATCCGGATGTACAGGTCGTGTGTCACACCGGAGTATATGAAATGACGGAGGAGTTCTTCAACGAAATAACACCGTATATCAACGGCCCGGACATCGGGAAAGAGGTGAGGAAGCTAACCTTTTGCGGACACTCGTTAGGCGGATCGATAGCGACGATATTAGCGGTGTGGACTAAATTAAGATTAGAAGTGGATTGTGAACTGATGAAGGTGAACGTGCACACGTACGGTTCGCCGAATGTCCTCGCGTTAGATATGTCCTTGCTGAACAAAATGGAAAAGGACGAAAAGGAGACGTTTCGCGGGTACCCGAAATCGGCGTTAGACGCGATTGGTCTTGAAGAGTCTGTGTTGAGAGCGCACGTTTTGAGCAACGATATTATTCCTAGAATGTGGTTATCCCACGACCCGCTGTTTAACACGGTGAAATCGAACGAATGGGGTGCGAATTTGCTGAAATGGAAAGAGCGAACGTTCGGGACGAGAGGCATGTTGACCATGGATCGATTTTTATACGAAGTGAGTGGGTATTTGGTGTTTTTAGAATTGGGGACCGATAACGCAGCGAAACGGGCAGTAGTTAAAGAGACTGCGAATTTAGCGACGCACCATGAACGGCTCACTTGGCAGCTCGAAGATTTCACGTCCGGCGCGCAGAACAATCCATTACGTGCGTTGGCGCCGGCGTTGGAACACAACTCGCAGAACTACGTAGACGTCATGCAGTATCTCGCTGTAAACGCGTTGTTAGTGAAGAGAAAGTAGAATGCATAGGTTATAACTACGCGTAGATATCGATTCGCGTACGAAACGTAAAACAAAAATACCATGTTCCTTCGTAATAACACAAACTTCGTACTACGTAAGTAAAAGGGAGTTTTTTTTCACAAGCACTTACTCCTTAGCTTTTTTTCCTTCTTCTTCTGCACTTTTTGTCTCTTCTCAATTTCATTTTTACCATCATCATCATCATCGTTCGTTCGTCGTCGTCGTCATGGCCAAGGATACTCGCAGAAGCGACGACGACGACGATGAACACGAAAGTCAAATATATCTCGGCTATTCCGGGAGAATGGTCTCTTCGAGAGAAGTTGACGCGTTGGACGCGTTCGTGACGAAAGTTGGCGGCGAACCAAAGTGGTTTTTCACTCAACCAATGACGGCGACGAAAAACAAGGTCGATGATGACGACAAAAACGATAGAATGGAGTCTAAAACGATGCTCTCGGACGAACAATTGCGATGCAAATCGTGCGGGGGTAAACTCTCTCTGGTTTTCCAAGCGCACGCGCCGTTAACGAGAGCAAGAGACGCGATCGACGAAGATATCCTCGAACGAACTTTGTACGTGTTTTCGTGCATGAACTTTGCGAGTTGCGAAACGAAGAAGGGAGGAGGGGGGGGAAACGCATCGATGAAATGGCGAGCGTTTCGAGTGCAAACAAAACGAACAGGTGGAAATGAGATGAGGGGAGAGATGAACAAACTGTGTAACGACGAGAAGAGCGATGACGATGATGATGCTTTTCGAACGAACGACGATTGGGGATGTGCGGAGAGCAAAGACGATTGGGGCGTGAGTTCCAAGAACAATGCTACTACGAATCACGCGGAGGAAGAAGAGGAGTCTTTGGAGCAACTCACGAAACAGTTAGACGAAGCGCTCTTGAAGGAAAAAGAGAGGAGAGAAGAGTTAGAGTTTCCCGAGGAAGAAGATGACGATGACGATGAAATAGCGATTGAATCGTTTCACGAAGACTCTCCAATTGCCTTGCCGGAATTTTACGTGTGTTCAGATCTCGAGCCGACAAAGGCCGAGGCGAAGAGAAAGGCGTTTGGTTTAGCAGCTGGAAAAATAGACTCGATGTTGAATAAATACGCGCAAGAGGAAGGTTTGGAGGTTTCGGAGATTGAGAAGAGTTTACTCGCGTTGCACGCTGGTGGAGGGAAAATCGCGGAAATGAAGGATATGATGGACGAATCTGGAACGAAGGAAGTGTCGTCTTCTTGGCAAGGCGAAACGTACGAAAAAGGTGAATCAATAAACGCATCGGCACAGTATTTAAAATTTCAAAAACGAATAACTCGCGCTCCTGAACAAATTGCTCGGTATTGCTTTCGAATGCGCGATTGCGACGTCGTGTGGCCAGACGGCGATGTCCCAACAAGGAAATCGAAACCTTGCGAGAAATGCAAAGGCAAACGCGAGATGGAATTACATTTAACGCCCGGATTACTGAAAGAAATCGAAGATGCTTTACGTTTACGAGCGAAAGCCGGTAGGAAAGGTGGGATTTCGGAAACTGACGCGATTGCGTTCGATTTCAATTCCGTGGGGGTGTGGACGTGTGTAAACTCGTGTTTCGACGCGAGCCAGGAGATGTGCGTTCGCGAAGAGGAGGTATTCGTGACGACGGATCGTATAGACCAATCCGTATTAGCAAAATTAGCCGTCGCTATAGAGAATTAGTTTTATTCCTAGCACTAAAATTTAGATCTACCATGCATTCTAAATACGCGATATTATATCAGCGACGCGTTCAATAGTTGCTTTTCTAATGTTTTCGTCGTCGAAGAGTTTCAACTCGACGCGATATCGTTTCAATTCGTTTGCCATTTCTTTCGTGACCTCGGCAATGGACGAGTTGTTGTTCGTCTCATTTACTTCCTCTTTCTCGCTACTGTCGTTGTTAAACGTTTCGAGTATCCGCGCGCTTGCTTTCTCTATACCTTCGCTCGCGTCGATCCATCGGAACTGCTTTTCTGATCGAAGCCACGTGAATTGCCTTTTTGCGTACATTCTTGTTTCTCGTTGTAACTCGTCGATGAACTCCAGTAAAGCAGCATCGTTTATCGCCGCTCCGTTGTTGACTAATTCATTTTTACATTTCAATAAATAATCGATCGAATGCGCGTACCCAATCGCTCTCGATGCCGAATTCGTATTCGGCTTCACGCCTTCTCTCAACAAATATGCCGCTTCATCCAATATGCCGTTCGCGACCATCTCTTCCACTCTTTGATCCATTCTTCGATACAAATCGATTCTATTCATCGATAATGCGTAACAGAGAAAATGTCTACTCTCGCCTTTTATTGGTTGAAAAGACCCTTTTGGTTTCCCTCCAGAAACGTTTAAAATTTCTAAAGCTCTCGTCAACCGATACCAGTCGTTTCGCGCTAATTTTGCAGCAGTTTCCGAATCTCCTCGTTGTTTTAAATACTCGATGGCTTCATCCCATGCTTTGTCAATATTACTATTATTATTATCATCATTAGCATTCTTATTATATCTATCACGAATCTCTTTCACTACCTTTTCTGCTCTTAGACTGCTCTCTTTTGTCGATTTCGGCACGTCAGGCTTCCCGTCCGTCAGCCATTTCAAGTACATCCCGGTGCCGCCGCACACGATCGGTACTTTACCTCTTTCATGAATATCGTCCATGCACTGATTCGCCAGCTGGTAAAACTCCGCGACGTCAAAATCATCCGTTATGGGTGATTTCAAGTCTAGCATGTGGTGTCGAATCGATTGCATCTCCTCTCGCGAAAGTTTCGCCGAACCGACGTTTAAGTGTTCGTACACTTGCACCGAGTCGGCGGAGATCACTTCGCCGTTCAATCGTTTCGCCAACGAGATGGCGACGCCAGATTTCCCCACCGAGGTTGGCCCAGAAATCACCAACACTTTTTTCTTCGTTTTTTCTGCGCGTTCGTTTTTGGTCGTCGTCGTCGCATCCGGAGTGGACGATGCGAAACGTTTTACGAATTTATGTTGTTGTTGTTGTTGTTGTTGTTGGAATGTCCTTCTCGTCGTCCCTTTGCTTTCTCTTCGAGAAGACGTCGACGGAGGAGAACCGCATCGCCGCGACGCGCAAAGCATCGTCGTCTTCGTCGTCATCATCATCATCTCCAAACCGCTGGCATACATTTTTCGTCGTCGTCGTCTCAAAAACGTTCCCCCCGCGGCAGCAGCAGCGGTGGCGGCGGCGGCGGAAACGCGCATTTGTAATGCTAAAAGTCGTTATTTTTTTTTTAATACTACGGTTGGTTGTGGAAAGGAACGAGACAAAAAAAGAGAGAAAAATCGTCGAAGGAGACAAAAAAAAGAGAGAAAAATTCGACAGGACAGGCAAGGGGTCTCGAATACCTAAAAAAGGAGAGACCATTTTTATATTCCAGAAAACCCTTCGAACCAAAATATCTTTGGCGACGCGAAACGCTTTACAAAAGTTAACGCTTTTTTACACGTTTCGAAGAAGAAGAAGAAGAAGAAAAGAAACGCGTCGTCGCCGTCATGAACGCGTCGGAAGAGAGAGCGTTAAAGCGCGTCGAACGGTTGAAGACCCACGTGGTACAACAACAACAACAACAACAACAACGCGGGAATTGCATCGAGAGACGGGAGACGTCGGCGTCTTTCTTTTCCTCGTGGGTGCGTGGTCGTTTTTTATCGGCGAAAATCGGTCGGCGGCGGAAAGGCGGAAAGGCGTCGTTCTCGTCGTCGTCGTCGTCGTCGTCGTCCAACCTTCTTCCATCTCTTCCTCGGTCGAGCACACGCAGTCACTGACACAAAACAACACCGATCCAATGTCTTTTACTCAAACAGGCGTCGAAACACCCGGACGACGTGGTCATCGTCTGCGCGCTGAGAACGCCGATAACTCGCGCGAGAAAAGGTGGATTGAAAGACACCACCGCGGACGATCTCGTGGCAACGGTTTTACGCGCGTGTTTGAGAGAGACGAACGTGGACGCGAACGATATCGGAGACGTCGTCGTCGGATCAGTTTTAGGAGATTCGAGTCAAAGAGCGAACGAATGTAGGATTGGAATGTTTTTAGCCGGTTTCCCGGTGAAAGTTCCGGTGAGGACGGTAAATAGACAGTGTTCGAGCGGTTTGCAAGCGTGCGCAGACGTCGCGAGCGCGATTAAAGCCGGATATTACGATGTGGGCATTGCGGCTGGCGTGGAGACGATGAGTAAAAATCCGATGAAGTGGGATGGGGGATTCAATCCGAAAGCGGCGAGTGTGACGAACGCGCAGAATTGTTTGATTCCTATGGGAGTGACGAGCGAAAACGTAGCCGCGAAGTGGCACATTTCTAGGGAAACTCAAGACGCCTTTGCGGCGGAGAGTCATCGGAGAGCCGCGAAAGCGAGGAAGAGTGGGAAGTTTAAGAGTCAAATTGTCCCAGTGGTAACGAAAATTATCGATAAAGACACGAAAGAGGAGAAAGAGATCGTCGTCACCGAGGACGATGGGATTCGAGAAGGCGTGACGATGGAAAATTTAGCAAAATTGAAGCCAGTGTTTAAAAAAGGCGGGAGCACGACGGCTGGGAACGCGAGTCAAGTCAGCGATGGTGCTGGGGTAGTTCTTATGTGCAAACGATCGTACGCGAAGAAGAATGGTTTGAAAATTATGGGCAAATGGAAATCGTTTACCGCGGTTGGATGCCCGCCGGAAATTATGGGAATTGGTCCAGCCGTGGCCATTCCGGACGCATGCGAGAGAGCCGGCGTGAAAGTTTCCGATGTAAATTTGTTCGAATTGAACGAGGCGTTTGCGAGTCAAGCGTCTTATTGCGTGAACTATTTGAAGTTGAACAAAGATATCGTAAACGTAAACGGAGGAGCTATTGCACTTGGGCATCCGTTAGGAGCAACCGGTGCGAGGTGCATGGCGACTTTGTTGCATGAAATGCACAGCAGAGATGCATCGTGTAAGCTCGGAGTGGTGTCGATGTGTATTGGAAGCGGGATGGGTGCGGCCGCAGTCGTGGAAAGAGAATAATCGGTAATAATACTAAATTTGGTGTTATTGAATATAAGATGAGAAACAAAAAACTAAACCCCAGAATAATGTGCCGTGCGTGTGTTGCCTTACAATATAAGTTTATATACGAACGATTATTGCGATGCGATAATACTTTTTATATTACATCGCGCGTGATTCTATGTTTTACCAATGCTCTTTTGTCTACAAGGTATGTAACTGACCAAAATCTACTATTACTTTGTTTAAAATATCTAACTCTCCTCCTCTTTCTCCAGTTCTATTTCTTCTTCAGCGTCTTCAAACGCGGATAGGTCATCTTTAGACCCAAGAGATGCTGAAACAGAAGACGTGTTTGTGTGGTTTCCACCAATGACGAATTCCGCGGCATCCAACTTCAATCTCGACACCGCCGCGGTCGCTTTTTCTGCGAGACCTTTCCCTCGTCCTCTACTAAAGCCTGGAGTGCCATCTGGGCCTTTCGAAAGCGTGAATTGAGAGCCTACGAATTGCGGCCTGGGAGAATCGCGTCCGCTATCACTTCCCATAGCAGAGTTTGAACGCGTTGGCGTCAAAACGCCCGCATTTGAACCCTCTTTCGTGCGTTTAATTCGTTTCGCCGTGTACTCTTTATTCGAACCTTGCGACTGGTTCACGAAATACATCGCCTCGTCGCCTTCGAATAAAGTTATACCGCCATCCACGTCGGCGCCGTGGAAGAATGCTTTCCCGACTTCGCCGGTATCTGGGTCGCTGTGCGAGAGGAACCCGTAAGAACCTTCGCTTTTCGTGCTCACGACGGTGCCGGTAAATTGAACCAATTTCACTTTAGTCGCAAACTGATTACTCTCGTCTCTTTTATCGGTGGCGATGCAAAAAGAAACCAAATCTCCGGGTTTGGGATTGCAGTTTCTATCGACGACAGTTTTATATTTATAACTTTGCGAAGTTTCATCCGCGCTTTCGACGACAATTGTTCCGACATTGCTCGGATTGGACGAAAACGACGACTTGCCGAATCTCCCAGACATAAAGACCAAGCGCTCTTTACATACGCCTCGAACGCTTCGTTCGTCGACAGTTTCAAAGACAACCTTCGTGCCTTCTGGAGCTTCGCACACGTCGTGCGCGACCAAGGTATCTCTTTTTTGATCCCTGTGGACGGTGAATTGAACAATTTTCCCAACCTTTGGGTTTTCGAAATTCTTCAATTGCGTGAAATGGAAAAACACATCCTCCACGCGTTCTTCACATTTGATGAAACCGAACCCGTTCTTGACTACCGTAATTTTACCCAATTCCCGCGACGATTGTTGTTGTTGTTGTTGTTGTTGTTGTTGTTGTTCTAACGACGCGTTTTCTTCTTCCACGGATGCTGGTGCTTCTACATATTTTTTACCGCCACCGTTGGTAGCCTCATTATTGTTGTTTTCGTCGACGTTTACTTTCTTCTTACCCCATGAGTCGCCGTCAATGCCGTCTTTATCGAGCAAAGCGGCGTTCTTCTCCTTCTCAGCCAGTTTACGTTGAAGTCTGAGTTCCGACTCAACCACTCGGACGGTTTCTTCGTCGCACAAGCGCACGTTAATCGCGTTTATTTTCTTCCCTTTACCATTACCTGCATTCACCTTAACAATTTCAAAACTCACCGGCGCGCCGACGCTTAACTTTCCTAAGTCCGTCTTGTCTCTTAAAGCCGTGTAATGGAAGAATAAACCTTGGTCGTCTCTTCTGTTGCTACTGTTGTGCAAATACATTCTACCGTGCACTTTTTGAATAAATCCATACGATTGCGAGAGTTTATTGACGCGTCCATAGGATGTTGGAATCTCTTGGAAATATTCATCTTCTTCATCCGCCGCCTCTTTGTTTTCTTCGTTTTCTCCCTCTTCCTTCTTCTTCGTTATCTTCTCTTCAACTATTGGCGCGATGTCTACGACCACGTATTTTTTCGTCGTCGGTTCTCTTCCTATACTAAACGAAACTTTCATTCCTTGCTTCAACTTTTTTTTGCAACTCTCTAAAACGTTCGCGCCGGAGAACTCGAGCTCGAGCTTCTCCTCCTCGTCTCCTAATAAAGAACACGACACGCACCCACCGAACGCCTCTTGCTTCGTTTTACCTTTCAGTCCTCTTTTCACAATTCCTTCCACCTTTTCTCGAACAATTTTTATTCTCAAATCCTCTCTCGAACATCGCATGACGTCCATCGCTTTGTGCGTCTTGCCTTCTTTTTCTCGTTTCTGGCCGCCACCTTTTCCGCCAGAGGTTCCCTTGGTGACTTTAAATTTTACCACGTCTCCCGGCATCAGCGGTCGATCGAATTCTTCTTCCTCCGCGCCTTCTTCGAGCAATTCTTTCTCCAACTCTGGATTTTTAAAGTACTCCGTGATGTGAAAAAACAATTGCGCTTGAGCTCTCAGAGTCGCCATCTTCTTCGTCGATTTCTTCGTCGTCTCGTCGTCATCTTCATCACCATCATCGTCCTCATCATCATCATCATCATCAACAACAACAACAACAACTCTCGACGAGGTCGATGGTTTTCCTTCTTCCACGACTTCGTCGTCTGAATCGTCGTCGTCGTCGTAATAATCGTGCGTTAAGCGCAGAAACCCGAAGGATTCTTTCAACACCACCACCGTTCCGAACGCGTACTCTTCTTCCTCCTCTTCTTTTTTCATTGTGTAAAGTTCTCTCCCTCTCACTCCTATAAAGTCCTACAATAAATAGTATTATTATGTCGTCGTCGTCGTCGTCGAAATTCGGTTTCGTTTTTTTTTTCGTTTTTCTTTTTTTTTTTTCGTTTTCCCGAACACCGAACACACACACAAAAAAAAAAGTTGAAATTTTTTAGATTAGATGGACGTTTTTAGAGATCTTCTCTCCTCTTCTCTTCGGCATAATCAAATTTAAAAGTGCATACGTTTTCCCTCCCCCCGTCGCAAAATTGTTTCGTCTCTTCGGCGACCGGTGGTGAGGGTGGTGCTGGTGCCCCCGTTCGAGAGTCCAAAAACCGAGCCTCGACATCATCATCATCATCGAATTGGTCCTCCAACACCGGTTCAACTGTCCTCCAAAACCGCGTCGACGACGTCTCCACGCGCGCACGGCGCCAGAGCTTTTCTGAACCAAAACACGCAAACTAAGCTCACACCACCAGCGGCGTGGCTCGTGAACGAGACTGATTTTAATTCGATATTTTAGGAAGATATGGACCTTCTTCAACAAAATGAGACGAATGGGGGTGAAAAGGAAAATAGAGGTATTAAAAGAAAGAGACGTGGAAAGAAAACGCGCGTACAAAAAGTGAGCGGGTGTGCTCTATGCGAGAAGAAGGAAAGTTCATATTGGTACAAAAATACAGATACGGGCGAAATAGATATTTGTGATAGTTGCTACCAAAAACGTCAACGTGCTATAGCAATTGCTCCACCGAACGGGTGTGCTCTGTGCGAGAACAAGGAAAGTTCAATATGG
>VIAV01000022.1:0-32845 GCA_009618065.1 Bathycoccus sp. SAG4 | reverse complement strand
CTCAACAATCGTCCTCAAGTGCATTCATTTTACCAGGAGAAGAAACGGAGGAAAGGGCAACAAAATTTATCCGCGCCTCGAACTGATTTGATCATTTCCTCGGCGTTGAACGAACACATACCGGGACCGACAATCGCGAAATCGGTGGCGGAAATGCCGCACCGAGAAGCGAAGAAAGGAGGGAGCGCAAATCAAGATTTAAACAAACAAGAACACTTATCCGTGGAAATGCGCATACAGATATCGAAGAAAGAACTCGAAAATATGAAAAAATCTGATCCACTGTTCGCGGAGGAAGGCGAAGAAGTCAAAGTAGTCAAAGAAGAAGATGAAGAAGATGAAGAAGAGTGGGAAGATGTCGAAGACAACGAAGAAGCAAGACACTTGAGAATTGTCGAGCGCGTGCTCGAAGAAAAGTCCAAACAGAAGAAAGACGATATGAAAGACGAAGATGAAAGCGAAAAAGAATTGGGCGAAGAACAGGAGGAAGGAAAGCAGCCTGTCGGCGGAGGAGGAAGCGCGATGAAATCGAGAAAAGACGTATACTCCATGACTCACGGATTCGTTCGTGGGAAAAGTTTAGAGGAGTGGAAAAGCGACGAAGAGGAAGAAGAGATTTTTGAAGAAGAAGAATCGACGAAAGCTTTACAGGCATCAACGATGATGAAAATTGAAGTGAAAGAAGACGTGGTTAAAACGGAAGAAAGAGACGAAGAATGCGTCGAAATTCCTCCGTCGTCGTCATCGGATGATGAGGATAAAGTAAACAATATTGATATCAAAAAAGCAAAAGATACGCAAGAAGCAGAAGTAAAAGCAGAAGAAAGCATGCCACCAAAACTTTCCGATAATGACCAACATCGCAAAGATTTCAGCGATGAAGATTATAACAATATAGACGTCGACAGCGAAGACGAGGACGAGGGCGCTTTACAACGCGCAATTTTTCTCTCCCTCGAACGAGACAACCCAGGTCGCGTCGGTCGAGGATTACGGTATCGGCCAAAAGGCAACGACAATGAACGCAGCACGTGCGAAGACGTGAAAAAAGCGGCGGACGAGGCGAAGATTTTCTGCAAAGAGAAAAAGGAAGACGAAGAGGTTGCTGAAAAGGCGTCTCTGGGAAAAACCAAGGGGGCCGATGCCGCCGAGGCACAAGAGAAGCAGAAACAAAAGATGGTGACGTTTTTAGAAGATGAAGAAAAACACTCGAAAGCACCGGCTCCGCCTCCACCGCCACCAACCGCGTACCAACCGTCCTCTTTCCAAATCGATACTCCGGAGAACGAGTTCTTCAAAAATTTCCGCATTAAATCAGAGCTGGAAGAACAAATTGAACGAGAAATGGCTCAAGACGACGACCTCTTCGTGAACGTCGCAAAGGAGATGGAAGAAAATGAACGAAGGAAGAAAATCAACACCATGATCGAAGAGAACGAGAGAGAAAGACAGAATCTGGAAGAGAAACGTAAGAAAGCACAAAAAAATTACGGCGAGCAACCGACGCCGCAGATGTATCGTGACGTGCAAGAACTCTTGATGCTCCTGGGTATCCCATACGTTGTCGCTCCGGAAGAAGCTGAAGCCGAGTGTGCACATCTCAACAGAACTGGTAAAGTTGATGGTGTCTTTACGAACGATAGCGACGTTTTCTTATTCGGCGCTACTTTAGTCTTCCGCAACGCCTTTGAAAATACAAAAGCGATTCAAATGTATAAATCTTCGCGCATCGAGAAACAGTTAGGATTAAATCGCGAACGCTTGATTCAGTTGGCGATGTTGCTAGGATCAGATTACACTATTGGCATCGATGGTATCGGCATTGTTAATGCGATGGAAGTCGTAGCTGGGTTTTCAGACGTGGACGACGGCCAAAGTTTAGAAGGATTGAGACAGTTCAAGTCATGGACAGAAAGTCAGATGTTGAGTTTACCCGGCGCGAAAGGCGCTAAAGTGAGGAAGCATTTGGAAAAGGTTAAAGTCGAGGAAGAGAAGGCGAAGAGGGAGATCAATGATAACGGAGAATCACTTGCACTCGTCGTCGTCTCAGACGATGATGGTGATGACAATATAGAAACCGCGCACGAAAATGCTAGCGCGGTGCGCAAACGATTCTACCACGAACACCAAACGAAAAAGACGACATGGAAATTCCCATCATCCTTCCCGGATGAAGCCGTTCGCGCGGCGTACACTGAACCTAAAGTCGACCCGTCCGAGGAAAATTTCGTTTGGGACCAAACGCCTTTGGAACGAGACATTATCGATTTCTTCCGCGAGCGTTTAAACTGGAGCGAGGATTTCACCTCGGATACTCTGAAGCCCATGTACGATAAAATTAAAGAACGCAACGAAAAGTACAAGCAAAGGACGATACAGGATTACTACGAGAGTTTGGTGCAAAAGTCTGACGGGTTTACGAAAATTAAGAGTAAGCGTTTGGCGTTGGCAATCGCGGATCTAAAAGGTGAAGACTTTGACGCGAGCATAGTGTTTCCAAATAAACGACCCGGAGCGAAGAAAGCGATGCGGTCGGAGACGAAGAAAACGACCTGCGCAGACGACAAAGAAGAGGAGGTTGACGAAGCGGTAACAGAAGCGGTCCCGTCGCCGCTTAAACTCCCTGACGCGCCACCACAGAAGGAGAAGAAGACAGCGGCACCAGCACAGAAGAATCTAAAAAAGAAACTGGCACCACCTGCTCGAAAGAAAACCGTGAAGAAGAGGAGATAGCTGACGAAGCGCGCGAATAGCACGCGCGAGTACGCATATCAATAGTAATATATAAAGCAAATAGATAGTATTACATCATCCCACCGCTAACACCGCGCTCAACACTATAAACCCTCCAATCAACGCGTACGTCACGTAATCCACCGCGCTCTTCGCGTTCTTCGCCGAGGAAAACACCCTCTTTTCGCTCAACGTGTTCACGACCCCGTCTCCCTTTGGGCCTTGGAAGAGAATCAACGCGATAGAGCTCAGAGCGATGACGAGTCGAACCGATTCTAACGTGCCGTTCGTTTCGGCGAGATTCGACACGGCTTCTCTCGCCGTCGATTCCGTAAAAGCGTGCGCTGGAAGCGACGACGCGAGAAGTGCAAAAGCCGCCGCGTTCGTCGTCGTCGTCGTCGTCGTCGTCGTCGTCTCGAGCGTCGTCCTCCTCCTCCGCTTTCCCACGAGCATTCTTTTTTTTGTCGTACTCAAATCGTCCGAATCATCATAATTCTCGTCGTCTCGTCCTCCACGGGGAGCACCAAAAGCAACCACCACCACCCCCCGCGAGACGCCGCCGCCGCCGCCGCCGCCGTCTACAACTCGTCGTCGTCGTCTCGACCACCCTCCTCTCCAAGGTTGGTGGTGGGCGATGATGGTGGTGGTAGGTGTTGGTCCGAGCCACAACATTTTTTTTGCGGGTTTTTTTTGTCTCCTTTTTTTCCCCAAAAAACCCAAAAAAAAAGCTGTATATTTAGGGTTTTAAAATACTTTGCAACCCTAAACCCTACAGAGAAAAAAAAAGAGAGGGGCGTTTTTGGAACCCACTGACTCCTTGCAAAAAGGGCACCACAAACGCGTGGCCCGCTCTGCGTCCACCACCATGCGCGTCGTGGCGTCCGCGAGAGGACTCTCGTCGTCTAAGTCGTTGACGTCAAAGGCGAGGAGGGGCTTTGTCGTCCCCGAAAGATGGAGGCTTTGCAGTCGCCACAATGCGACGACTTTGACGACGATGCGAACATTGCGACGACGACCGGAAAAAAGCAGCATCATCATCATCCGAGCGATGGCGAAGAAAGGGAGCAAAAGCTCCAACGACGAACCGGAAGGGTTCGGGTTTCCAAGGTACGCCGCCGTGCGAAAATTGGCCCTTTGGCTTTTCGCTCTCCGAACGACGCGCGTGCTTTTGACCTCGTGGGCACTTTTGACCTCGAGATGATGTGCATTTCCTTCCCCGTGTGTTGTACTGACGAGCGCTTTTCCTTTGTCTTTTCCTCAACGAAACAGCGGCGGCGGGTCATCCAATACAGGCCGCGGCCCTGGTTCTGCCCCGCTCCGCATGGAAACGCAAGAGCAACGCAAACTCGGCTACGGCGGGGATGACGGTGGCATGAGCGGCGGCGGCGGCGGCGACGACGGCGACGACGGCGACGACGGCGACTACGACGACGGATGGAACCCGGGAGATGAAGGCGAACCGAGCACGATGGGTCTCGGAATCCTCTTGGTTATTGGCGCCTGGGCACTGTGGGAATACAAAAGACCCGGAGGGAGTTTGAACCCGCAAACGAAAATCGACCAGCAACGAGCGAGGTACGAGAAGGCGTTCAAGAACAAGTACGGGTACTACCCGGGCGAGGAACCCGCGAGGAGAGTCGGGGGTGGGAGCAGCACGATTACGTTCGGTGGAAGCGCCGTTGCAACGGCTGGTAGTAACGACGACGAGGGCGAGGACGATGATGATGATGAGGAGGAGGAGGACGACGACGACGACGACGACGACGACGACGAATAGACGCACACGTTTTTAATCTACGACTATAATACAGAAGATATTCATCTCACCATGTATTATTCCCTGTCTTTTTACTCCTCATAAAATGGAAAGAATCGCGCATCTTCTCCATTCTTCATGACGCGCGTAAAGAAGAACACCAAACCAACGATCCCAACACGCGCTCCACCTCCCGGCTTGACAAGAGCACGCGGCAACCTCGACGAAGACATCACCACTTCGCGCGATACGCGCGTACCCTTAGACTTCTCGAAGAAAACCAAAGACCAAATCGTTCTCGCGTTACGCACGAGAATAAAAAGTTTACGAGAATTGAGGGAGTTTTTGCACAACAAAACGAACGAGTTGGAAATCGAGGAAAGAGCTTTGGTGGAAAAAGTGAACGAGGAGAAGAAGCTCAGGAGAGAGAAGAAGGACGACGGCGACAGGAAAAAGGAGCAGAGAGAGTCGAAAGAATAACCGCTCGTTTTTTTTATTAGTTTTGTGGTGAGCAAATTAGGAACAACTCAAAAAGAGAGAGAGAGAGGGAGAGTGTGTGTGTGCGCGCGCGCGCGAGGAGCGAGTATTAAGAATGCCGTCGATAAACTTAAACACGCGAATTAAATGGAAACGAGGAAAATACAAGCAAGCGCGAAAGTCTCGTAACCCAGAATCTATAATCTCTGAACTCGCGAAGTGCGTCTTTCGTGGCGCGTATCATAGAGAGAGCGTGTGGGTGTCATGCCCGAGGCGCGTGGCGAGTTTGTTTGATCAGTTGAACATAGGGAGGAGAGTGCGAGAGTGCGTGGCGAGAGACGTGCCTTTTGTCCATCGGGATATGGTGGCATTGAGGTTGTCGCCGGAGGATGCGTTTTATTTGCACGCCGTAGTTGGGTGTTTGGTCGTGTATGCTTACGAGGAGAGTGTGGTTAGTAATAACGGTGACAATAATAATAACAGAGGTGGGCGACACGTAGAGCTCTCTCGAGATCAATTTTGGACGCTATTGCGCGAAAATTCTGGTCCTACGTTTGGTTTAAAGTGCGTGGCTACGTGTCACTTTCGGTTACAAGGATGGCTGCCTCGATCCGGTTTGCAATACGGCGCTGATTTCGTTTTGTATCGTCGACATCCATCGTTGGTGCATTCTGATTGCTGCGCGTTAGTTCTGCCGGAAAGCAGTGGCGCGGGAAAATCGTTCGACGTGTTTGACAATTCGACGATGTCAGAAGAAAACAGAGGCGAGCTCACGAAATCGTTCCCGAAATGGTACGAGTTGCAGTCGCTCAGTCGATTGTGCATCCAAGTGAAAAAGAAACTCATCTTGTGTTCGATATCAGTTCCAGAGGAATGTGATTGGAAAGATAGCAGCGTCGTCGCCGAAGCGACGATTAAGGAGACAGAAATCTCGAGGTTCAATCAGTTGCGGATTAAAAATCTCGCTTCGTAAAAAGTAGACGAATATAGAATGTAAGAATGAGACGAGTAGGTACCACTGTACGTGTAATTAGGTGTATTCATTTTTTAAATCCATCGCCGCATTTTATAATACGCGATAGCTGCCAATTCTCTAAAGAAATCGAATTGCCCAATCGCAAACTCTCTCGTTCTCTCCCTTCCATCCACATGTCTCGAATAACTCGACTCTTGCACTTGATTCAACATTTTCACCTTCGCTTTACTCAGTTTCCTCGTTTCTATGGCTTTTTGGAACACGCCTTTAGATCGAAATTGATGAAAGTGCGACGTGCTCACCACAACAGAGTTCCACTCTTTCGCCTGAATAACATTCAAACTCAACTCCGCGTTCTCCTTCGTTGAATACGACTGCTCTTCCAATACCCACGTGAACTGATCCCCATTCTTGTCTTCTCCAATATAGTATGTATTCCCTCTTTCATCTCCCTTCGCCTTCGAAAAGCGTTCGAGTTCAAACGGGCAGCGATACTCCTGCGCCCTCTTCCCTCTCATTTTAGGTGCTTTTTCGACTGTTTCTTTTGCGTATTCAAACATAGCTCTAGCTTCACTCGGTCTCTTTCGACCATCTGTGTTCTTCCTCCCAGCTGCACCGCTAAAAATCAAATGTTCAATCTCGCCGTAGCAAAAGCCTTCGATCGCGTGTCTCACTCTCGATTGCAATCGCATCGAAGGCGAAAAATCCGTCTCGTTCAATCGTGCGCCTAAAATTACACCAACGTCAAATCTGTTTCTATTTCCGTGTCTTCCGATGATAACTGCTTCTGAATCCGATAAATATTGATGCTCTTTGGCTAAAACCCGTTCTAACGGTAACGACTCCGACGCGATGGGCGGGTTCTTCGCGAAAAATCCAAACGCGACAGAGACGAACAAAACGCTCAAAGCGAGCGACCACACAGGCATAGAGGCGTGCGGTTGAAACTCAGACGGGTGTAATTTACCGTCTTTAGTCAGCTTTGGGATGCGGTTGAACTTGTTTGGTCGATTCGACATGGTCATGGATTTTGGATGAGGTGTAAAATGTGAAGATGCTTTTTGTGTTTACAAAATTTTTTACACCGCGCCGCTTCACGACGCGTGACACATATTCAAAGGAAACGCGTAAACCTCGTTCTTCGCAACGCGGGATACTACGCGTGACGCACTTTCAAAGGAAACGCGTAAATCTCCTTCTTCGCGACTCGGTATCGAGCACAAATTCTGCTCTTCTGCTCTTCTTCCTCCGATTCGGCTATGCGTAAATCTTCTTTCACCGTCGTACCGACGAACGGTCCATTCGTTAAAATTTCGTGACATCGCTTTTGGATGACGATAGCTCTTTGCGCTTGGTTCAACTCGCACGCGTCGAACGCTTTGGAGAGGTTGGATTCGATTTTTCCGTTGGCGGCGATGGAGAAGGTTTGGTGTTCGTTCTTATTTTGCGAAGACGCCGAGAGGATACGGACGCTTAATTGCTCGACAGTTTCGTTCTGACACAGAGAGCTTTGGATCTCTTCGCCGGCAGCACCTAAAAACTCCGATAAGTCGTCCACGGAATCAAAGAGCACCGCGGTGTCATTGTCGTTATCGAAAGGTACGAAGCCAAAAAATGAAAAGTAGATGTCGTTTGATTGGTAACCATATGAAATGGTAATCTCCTCTCCTTTCTCGATTGGTTTAAATCGATCCGGCGAGACTTGCAATTTCATTTTCCTTTTGGTTTCTGGGTGTAGCGTTTCATCTTTAGGCACTTCTGAGACGATCCGAACGATACAATTCGCTTTCTCGCCTGCGTGGTTGCACAAATCAATACCCGGGGCGGTGATGCGCACGCCTCCATCTTTGAAACATCTCGATTCCATTAACGCAACCGCCCAATCTAAATCTTCGCTAGTACAATTTATGGCGTCTAATCTATCTTTCAGCAGCCGGGTGCTTTGTTTGTGTCTATCTTTATCTTTTAAAGCGTTCTTTATACACGGCGGATACCGAATCAGTTCCTCAATCTCCTCTCTCTCTAAAGCAATCCCAGGTAAAAAAGGTGCTTCCACGGGTAAACTCTCGACCCATTTTTGATACCGCCTTGACTTCACTCCTTTCGCTCTCTCTTCCAACAACTTCATTCCCATTCTCGCCGACCAAGTGAGCGACTCGTCATCGTAATCGTCTTGAAAACAATACTGAAACGGAATCTCAAAAATTACCTCCCCGGCGGAGAGTTTCTTTTGCGCGAGTAAACCTCGGACGCCATATTGATTGGTTTCGATGTTCACTCGCTCCGTGCACGAGTCGTTGGTGATATCTTCTATCCATTCTACAATATTTTGTTGCGTTTTGGAGGAGGTGGAGCACACGCGCGCGGATGAAGACGATAGTCTGCGTTGAAGATGGATAGGGTTAGGTATGTGTTGGGAGCGCATTTTTTGACGAATACGCCGAAAAGAAAAGCTAAACTAATTTTACCATGGTATTTTACTGATGTAATGATATATAAGTATTTTTACAACGGTATGGTACCTGTCTGTCTCTCTTCCTATTGCACATCTTTGATTTAATAGACTGCTAAGTCGTCCAAGAAAACGCAGTCGGCGTCTTGCAGTTGCGTATCTGCGCTGACCATCACCGAGTTCACGTTGACGTATTTCGAGTCGACGAATGCTTTTCTTGCTTTCTTCTTGTCGTCGCTGGAGGCTTCTAAAGCCATCTGTCTGCGAACAGTACCGGCGGTCGTGCCGGGAGAGAAAATTTTGAGCGCTGGGTTGGACTCGTCCCACGTGACGACGAGCAATCCTTTGGAGGTTAAATCGACCGTGGCGGATTGAAGAGTTTCGCTTTTGCCATTACGTTTGGTTGAAAGCGCGAGTTCAGCTTCGAGTTGCGCCGCTTCGGCTCTCGTGAATTGCGCTTCGTGAGAGGAAGATGGAGGCGTTGATGCCGCTGGTGGTTGCGACCTCGCGAGCGCTTGATCCCATCCTGGCGTCCCGGATAAATACGCTTCTTTATCGCGGTTGCTCATTTTCTTGTCAAACTCGTCGCGTAAACCTTGGGACCGTATGATCCCGAGAGGGGCGTTCGCTTTTTGCCATTTCTTCATCATGCGCTCATATCTACGATCGGGCGTTCTTTTCTTAACTTTCTTTTTATCCCTGTTTTCAATCTTGCTGCCGCTTTTTTCATCGTCCAACTTTGCGAAAATGTCCAAAGGTTCCATGGTAATCCTTCCAGCTTTCCCAAGTTGATCGCGCTCGTGCCATCTACCATCTTTGTATAAACAAAATTCCAAAATGTAGTATTGTTTTGTTTCTTGACGCGCGCTTTTCAATTGTTTCTTCTGAACTTCACGAAGTAAGTCTTCGTGCCCATTGAAGTCGAGCGCCCACTCAGTCGCATCTGGCATCATTGCGCTCCGTCGAGACGACGTTGGTTTCGCAACTGTGCATCGTCCAGCCGATTCAACACCGACGACAACGCCACCGCCAGCGCGACTAGTCGGTGAAATTAATTGAACAACCTGTCCAGGTTGAGGCGTCGGATCTTTTTCTCTTTCATCAACCTCGTTCTTCTTCTTTTTCGAGGAATGTTTCGAAGATTTGTTCTCCGTTCTCGTTTTGTACAACCAGTGCGCGGCGACTCCCCACTCGGCGGCATCATGCATACCTCGCGTGCGAATTTGAACTTCTAATGGTTTCCCATCGTCGCCTACAACTGCCGTGTGCAAACTTTTATACCCCGACTTTTTCGGTTTTGTGATGTAATCATCGTATTCGCCGTGTATTGGACGGTAAATCTTATGCACAGCATTCAACAGCGCATAGCACGCTTCAATTTCACTTGGTAAACCAGAATCGATTTTATCTTTATCGAAAAGTTCTGATTCATCACCACCTTCACCAGATGCTATTCGTGGTGCCGATGGAACTGGATCACCGATTATAATCCTCGTCGCACGTCCGTCGTAAACTTCGCTGAAGGGAACGTTCTTTCTCTTCATCTTTTCGCTCGTCGAGAATAAACTCTTCAGTCGAGAAGACATTCGCACGTTCACGTTCAAAACAACACCGTCCAGACGCAACGCTTGAAACATCTTGTTCTGCCACTGTGCGAGCGCTTCGAGCGATTTCTCTGTCGCGGGTCGCATCGGTGATTCGCGTAAAACTTTCTCATCGATGCGCATGGCTACATTGTCGCGCGTCGTCAAAGCTTCAAATGGCTGAACGCACTGCAAACGCCTTCGCAAGGCTCTTTGCGTTTCGCTCAATCTCGTCCAAGAAGGGTCCTTTTCCATTTCGTCTAAAACATCCATCATCATGTAATTCGTATTCACTCGTTCTGTTTTGAATGTAAATGTCTCTTTCTCCGCTTTCTGTTTTTCATTTTGCTCTTGTAATTCTGGAGCAATTGTTCCTTTAAAATTCTTCCCGCGAAACCGTCCCCGTTTCGACTCTTGTAACCAAAATTCATCTCTGCTTCGAACGATTTCCTCGAACCGCTCCGGTTCCAAAACTGCAAAACACATATCCTCTAATTCGCTCTTCACGGTCCATATCCCAAGCTTCTGGGCAAACGAGCACCACACACGCAAAGTTTCATCCGCAACGGTCTCCGCCTTTCGCGGGTCCAAGGTGTACAACGTGCGCATGTTGTGCAACCTCTCTGCGATTTTAATCAAGAATACTCTCGGGTCTTTCACCACATCCAAAAGTAATTCTTCTAACTTTTTGTTATCATCGATTTCTTCTTCCGATCTATTATTCGTGTTATTATCTCTTCTTTTTCTGCGCTGTCTTCTTCGAACGCCTGCCATGACTTTACCCATCCTCGCCGCTTGCAAGACGAGCTCTGCCGTGGCGTTTCCGAAATTTTCTCGCAGCTCCAACACCATTTTCTTGTTCGTTTCACCTCTCAATAAATTGCTGCTCTTCGAGTTTGGGTCGTCGAGGGTCGCCACTAAAAGGCATGCACTTATAGTCTCTCGTAACTTCTCTTGGGTTGCCGAGCCGAATTTGTTTTGATCTCTGGGTTCTGGCAACGCCGTGGCTAATATTCTCGCCGTTTCTACCAAATGCGTCACGTAAGGTTCGCCAGTTTTTCGAGTTTGTCCTTTGTGCTTCTCCTCGGCAAACTTGACTGCTTTCAAGACGACCTCATCTTTGAATATGGGGAATGATGTCACGTCGACGCCTTGGATGATGTGTCTTTCGCGTATTCGTTTCGCTCTTTTCCTCCTTATTTTGAGAATATCGTTATCATACCGATCATCTTCTTCTATTCTATCTTCTTCCTCTTCTTCATCTCCAAACACCGCCTTCTTACCAAACGCTTCCCACAGCGCCCAAAAGCCTGAGAAAACGGACAATCCGAGCGCGAAACCAATTTCCGATAAACTCTCCAACGGGATTTCCGGTGCTGTACTATTACTATTTTTACTATTCGCATCCTTATCACCACTGCCGCTATCCAAGATATTCGTCGGAAAATTAAACGACACCTCCCCTCTCTTCGTGATGTTCTTCAACGTCTCGCCAACTTGGTGGTAGTTTTCGTTCCGTAACAACTTCGTTTGCTCGTCGTCTGGGAAGTCAAAATCGATGTTTGGTATCGCGTTCGTGACACTTCTTTCGTTTCTTCTTCTACCTCTCCTAATTTCGTTGCTCTGATTTCTTCTTGTTCTCCTTCTCCCTCCGCCGCCGACGATACCGCCTTCTCGACGCGTAAAAGAAGAGGTCACACTCCTAACTGAATCTTGCCACGCTCCCATTTTTAACGAAGAGAAAACCCCGTACACGGGAAACAAAGCGCCGCCACCAAATCGTCGAGAGGCGTATCGCGGCGGCCGATCTTAAAATCGAGACGATCCGTATCTCCTTCGAGCGCGCGTGTGTATCCACGTCCCGCTCACCACCTTAAAAAAGTCCCCGTGAAATTCGTGGGTATGTCGGGACCAACTTTAAAGAACGAAATTGCGTCCACACAGTAGTTCTCTTCCCTTCCCTTTTCGTCGCAATGTTTTTCTTCTTCTCTCCGCGCGAGAACGCGATGACGTCTTCTTCTTCTTCTTCTTCTTCTTCTTCTTCGAGGAGGAGGAGGAGGCCTTTCTCTCTCTCTCTCTCTCTCTCTCTGAACAGTCCAACGCTTGTGTGACGCAAAAGCAAAAGCAGTTTTTCTTGGAGAAGTTTTTCACCTCCGAATTGATACCCTAAACACAATGGACACGTTGGTCTCTCTCTTGTGAAACAGTTACGAAAATCCCCTCTCGAAAATGCGGTACAAAATATAAGTTTGGGGGGGGGGGGGGGAGAAGCGCGCGCGCTTTTGAGAGAAGGACGAAAAAAAAAAGCGAGATGCGCGCCGCCGAAGACGCCGACTGGCGAGATCGATTTTCCAGGTTCGTCCGGGAGGCCGTGCCATCGTCCTCTTCCACGTACGAGGCGTCCGCGACGGCGTTGCGAACCTTGGTGTCCAATCCGCATCGCCTCGGCCTTCACTTCGCGGACATACAGAACAACCCGTCGAAGTTTTTCGAATCGCACCGACTGTTGGCGAAAAGAGCGCCAGAATTAGGCCCCGGGTTTTGGATTCGGTTTACCGTGCACTATAACTTGTTCGCCGGGACGGTCGTCGCGTTGGGGTCGGAGGAACATTTTGATGTTCTCGAGACCGCGTCGAACCGAGGAGAGATTGGCTGCTTCTGCCTCACCGAGAAATACGCCGGAGTGAATTCAGGGTTGGTGGTAGAAACGACCGCGGAATACGACGAAAAGACGAAAGAGTTTGTTTTTCATTCGAATTCGGAAGGCGCAAAGAAAAACTGGATTTCTCAAGGGTTAGTTGCCGATTGGGCGGTTATAGTTGCAAGATTAACAATGTATAACAGAGATATGGGACCGCACGCGTTTTTGTGTCGAGTGAGAGAAGAAGGAACGAAAGAGGTGAAGAGAGGGATTGCGTTTGGAGACATGGGAAGGAAAACGATTGGAAACGATTTAGATAACGCGTGGGTGAAATTCGATGGGTTTCGATGCGAAAGAGGGTGTTTGTTGAATCGGTACGCGGACGTGCTCGAGAGCAACGGCGCATACGTGAGAAAAGGAGGAGCTTTACAAGGAGGAGAAACCATGAATCAAATGAACGCGATTGGACAGAGGTTGTTTACCGGAAGAGTTGCCGTCGCAAAAGCGGCATTGACGTTTTGCGAGGAAGTGTTCAAACATACGAAGAAGTATTCGGATGAGAAATTGTGTGCCATGCGAGGGACGAATAAGACGTTGTCGCACGTGCCGCAATTGAAAGCGTTGTACGAGGAGGCGGAGAGGAGATTGAAAGAGATGAGCGCGTTCGTGGCGTTGTGCAAAGATCGTTTATCGCGAGTGTTGAAAGCTCGCGGAACGCCAACAGTGGAGTTGCAAACGGCCATCGCAGTGTGTAAAATTCGCGCCGTGGAAACCGCCATCGAGTTGACGTTTCGGTTAAAGCAAGAGGTTGGATCTTACGCGTTGATGGACGAAGCGAGTTTTAAGAACAGCGACTTTTTGCAGTGTTGTAAATTTGCGGAAGGTGATTCGAGGATTTTATCGCAAAAGTTAGCCAGGGACGTGTTTTCAGGCTTTTTGAAACAGAACTCGGCTCGGTCAATTCGCGAGGCGTCTTTATGCGAAAGCATCCGGAGACAGATTCAAAAGTATAAAGAGGATCGAGGAGGGAAATATAACAAAATCGATGCGTGGGATAGTTGTTGGAAAGACGTTTATGCATTGAGCGATGCGATTTGCGATCGCGTACTGAAAGAAAACCAGTTCCAGGGAGGTGAAGAAGGTAGCAATTCACACGGAGGCGCGTTCGCGAAGAGCAATCCATCACTTGTTTCTCGATTGTGATATTTTGAATAATATTTAGATGACATGTTCGTGGCTGCGATGTAATATATACTATAGACGTTGAATTGAATCTCTAATATCGTCTGCTATGTTTCCTATCTTCTCTATCCCGCGAGCGACTTCGGTCGCGTCGTTTATGATGGTCTTTTTCCTTCCTTCGTTCCTTGCGATCTCTCGATCGACTTCGGGACCTATCTCTTCTTTTCTTTTCTTTCCGTCGTCGTCTCTCGCGGTCGTCTTCCTTGTCGTCTCTGCCGCTGCGGTTATACCTGTCGAGGTGATCGTACGAACTTCTATTATTATTATTATTATTATTATTATTATTATTATTATTATTATTATTATTATTATCATCATAATGTTGGTACTGATAGTCTCTCCCTCCTCCTCTTCCTTTAACTTCCAACGTTCTATTCTTAGATTGCCAATTTGCTCCTCCACTCCCATCTCCTCTCTTCGCATTCGCCGCATTGACCATATCATCCTCCGTCCCTCCCTTCTTCCCAAACTTTCTAAAATTCTTCCATAAACCGTGCATGCTTTGACTGAAGTCCACGTGTATCCGTCTGTCGTCGATCAACGCATTGTCCATCTTAAAATATGCCGCCTCGCACATCTCCTTCGTCTCGAAATTGATAAACGCATAACACAAGGAATCCCCGGTTCTTCGATCTCTGATCACATCGCAACTCGTCACCTTCCCGAAGCGACTAAAAATAATCTCCAAATCCTCATCTGAGGTCACTGGATTCAATTTACAGACGAACAAACTCTCCTCCGGCGGTTTCGCGTCCGCGTCCGGCAAATCCCCAATCATCTCCAAAACCACCGCCCTCGACCTCGCCTCCTGTTCTCTCGTTTTCTTCTCCAACTCAATCTCGTCCATTTCTTGCGCTGCCTCTGCGTCAAAATCATCTTCCAACCGATCATCCGGAACGGACCTATCTACTTTAGGACTTTCGTCCGGCACTTCCGGCATTCCTTTGGGATCCTCGAACGGGTCGTCCAAAACTATCGTGTGCTTAATCCGAATATTTTGCCACGGTCGTCCATTCTCGTCGCAATACGCTTCGTTTATGCGTTGCAACACGTCTAAACCTTCCACGACGCGTCCAAAAATGGTATGTTTCCCATCTAAATCTGGGACGGAATCTCTCGTCGTGATTAAAAACTGCGATTGGTTGGTATCTTCTCTTCCAAAATTCGCGCAGGACACCGTTCCAATCTGGTCGTGTTTCAACGCGTACAGCTCTTCTTGGTCCTTCTCCAAAGTCTTTACGATTTCGTCCGCGAAAAACCTTCTTCGGCTTTCCCCTCCTCCGTCCTTCTCTTCTTCTTCTTCTTCTTCTTCTCCGCGGTGGCACATGGAGTATATCGACGTCCCTCCTCGCCCCGTATTCGTCGGATCCCCGCTTTGCACCGCGAAATCTCGTTGCACGGAGAAGAATTTGCAATCGTTGTAATACTTCAGCGCGCAGAGTTTGAGAAAGTTCAGCGAGGCTTTCGGGCTTTCGCTCGCGAACACGTCGATCACGAGGTCCCCTTTGGACGTTTCCACGAGCACCGACATTATTATTTATTTCTCCTCCTCGTCGTCGTCTTCTGAATAATGCTCGTCTCTCTCGTCTCTCTCTCGTCTTCTCTCGCCAAAAGCCGAGACCGTTTGTGACGCGAAAGATGATGATGATGATGAAGAAAGTTTTTCTCTCTTTCGTTTTCCAATTACTTCTCTCTTTACTTCTCGAGAGTAGTTCCTTTTTTGAGACGACACACACACATAACGATATAGGTTTTTCGCACAAAAAAGTCGCCGAGGGGTACATATACTACTCGAAGGACTACTCGTCGTCTGAATCGTCCTCAAAGTCGTCCTTGTTGTGTTCTACATCGAATCATTCATCGTCGTCGTCGTCATCATGGCGGACCAAGAGCAGCAACAGCAAAGTGCTTCTCTCCACCGAGAAGAACTCGAGCGCATGCTCTTCTTCGAGGAGGCGCGTCAACGGGCCGAGGCGGAACACGCGCAAAACCCAAGGGACGCGCACGTGCTGACGCGATGGGGCGGGGCGTTGCTCGAGTTAGCGCACTTCAGACAAGGCGTCGATGCGGTCGAGATGATCGAACTCGCGGTGACGAAATTTAACGACGCGCTGAAAATCGACCCGAAGAAACACGACGCGCTGTGGTGCCTGGGGAACGCGCTGACGTCGCAAGGCTTCCTATTCGCGGAGGCAGAGAAAGCGGGGGAATACTTCGACGAGGCGAAGAGCTGCTTCGAAAGAGCAGTCGCGGAAGAACCGGAGAATGAGATTTATAAGAAAGCGTTGGAGATGACGGAAAAAGCGCCGAGTTTGCACGCAGAGTTGCAGAACCAGTTGGCGGCGCAGCAGAGAGCGCAAGAGGCGGCACAGCAGTATCAGAGAGAACAAACGATCGGTGGTGGGAGTAGCAGCGGTGGTGGCAAAGAAGGTGGCGAGCAAGCGGACCCGGACGAGTTTTACTATTCGATGTTAGGGTGGGGCACGTTTGCCGTGATTGCGACGAGTTGGTTGGTGATGATGAACGTGCAAGCGGCCAGAGCACAGACGTAAAAAGGGGGATTTTTTGTGCACGAGAAGAGAACGAGCACACAAAAGTCATAAAAAATAATCGAATTGCACATTGTGTATATATAATCGTACCGCTCGCCTTCGGACGTGGTTTAAAAAAAATCGAACGTTCACTCGCGTCGTCGTCGCGTTTCGATTGGTCTCTTTTGTGTCTCTCTTCTTTCAAAAGAAGGACGTTTTTCGACTTTACTTGGAAAAATTTGAAAATGTACCACGCACTTCGCGCATAAAAAAGCAGCGCATGCTACTCGCGGTCGGAGTCGGAGCATCACCACTGTCGAGAGTAACGTCGTCGCTGATTAGACATCTTTTTCAAAAGCGCGTTTCGTTGAGCTGCTCGAAGAATACGAATCGATCGAGACCTAGCAGTTCATCCACCGGGAATCGTTTCCAATCGCATAACAACAACAACAACAACAACAACAACAACAACAAACCAAACCAAACAGGAACAACCATGCCACTGAGTAAGAAACCAATGAAGATCGATCCAAAACAGAGAGGACTGGGAATGTTTTTGCAAAAAGGCGTGAACATCGCAACGCAAGCGAAAGGAGAAGGGACGACGACGCCACCGAAGAAGAAGAAGACAGTTTTAGAAAATGATGAGGCTGATGGTGCACAAAAACAGGCGAAAGATACGACGCCGAAAGCGGCTGCGGCGAAGAAGAAAACAACGAAGAAAGAACAGTCCAACAAAACGACGCCGTCGAGACAGTCGGCTCGAAAAAGAGAGAAACCAGAGAAATTGGACGGCTCCTCGCCTCCGAAAAAACCGAAAGCGGCTGGACCGACCAAGTATCACGAAAACAGTCGGCGCGAGAAAGGGTATAAACGCGTGTGCGGTGTGGACGAAGCCGGGAGAGGGCCGCTGGCTGGGCCAGTTATTGCCGCGGCGTGTATTTTACCAGAAGGCGTGCAAGTAGAAGGGGTGGATGATTCCAAGAAGTTCAACTCGGAGGAAGAGCGGGAACTTTTATACGAAGCGATTATGGCAGATAAACGGATCGAGACATCTTATTGGATCTGTGATGAGAAAAGGATAGACCAGATTAACATTTTGGAGGCGACGATGGAGTGCATGAGGAAATCCACGGAGACGTTGCCAGGTGGCCCAGTGGATTGGGCGTTGATTGATGGGAATAAAATACCCAAAGGGTTAGAGGATAAAGCGGAAGCAATCGTGAAAGGGGATGCAAAATCGCAGTGCATCGCCACGGCTTCGATTGTGGCAAAAGTCACAAGAGACAGGATGATGCGCGATATCGATGCGAAATATCCGCAGTATGGGTTTAAAGACCACAAAGGCTACGGGACGAAATCACATTGCCAAGCGATCGAAAAGTATGGGCCGTGCGAACATCACCGCATGACGTTTGCACCGATCAAGTATATGGATCTTTCGAAGTACGAGTAACGCGTGTCTTCTTCGAAATGCGAACTTTGCTACGGGATTTATAATATACTCATGTTAAACTAAACTATTCGCGTTGCTAATTGCTCTTTCGTTATATTCTTCGCCACATTTTCTCGACATCGTCAAAAGTTAAGTCGTTCCATCTCAACACACCCAATGCAGCAAATCCAAGGCCAAATCCAACATACAAAACAGAATGCGCGAGAGGCCTTTTGGGTCCAAGTAGTCGATCGTACGCGATAACGCCAGTAGCTGCGGCGCACACGCCGGTACCAACCAGTCTGCACTGATAGCACTTCTCTTGTTGCTTCTTCTTCTTCTTCTCCATAATCTTCTTTTCGTTTTGATGAGGAGGTACGGAAAGTTCGTTAGATTTTCCAATTTTGCTCTCTTTATTTTCGAACGCATTCGAGAGGGATTTGAAGAAGGATAAGTGGGCGAAAGGGAGCGACGAAGAAGAGTGAGAGGAAGAGCGCGCGCTTACGTCCCCTTCTTCTGTCATGCGTTATAGGTTTTACTTGTGTTCGCGCGTAATTGTATAAAGTTTCTATTTACACGTACCCGGGTAGTAATAATTCACTCTTTTTCAAGTTTTGTGTTCGTTAGAAAGCTGCTTGTTTTCCATCATATGCGTACTCGAATCGTGTGTTGTTCCTTATCGTTGTTCTTGTTGTTGACCGTTCTCGATCAACTTTTGAATCTGCTGCGCTCTCTCGTGCTCCTCTTTCAATCTCTGCTCCAATCCTATCGCGCGTTGTCTCTCCAATTGTAACAAAGTGTATTGCTTTTCCAACTTGTCAGTGGCAGCGTGCAACGCTTGGAGCAGCTCTTTTTGTTCTACGCCGATGCAGGTATTGTCCATGCGAATGAGCTTGTTGCTTTCGCCTTCTTTAACCAAATTTTCCAGACCAGCTGGTAAGGGTTGAATGGCTTGGTTCAACATGTTACCGTTCCTGGTTTGCGCCGCTTTTTGGAGTTTTTGGATTTTTAAACGTTGGTCGATGATTTGTTGGCGCGCTTCGTTCAACTGGTTCAAGATGAGACTTTTATCCGGATCAACAAATTGCTTTTGGGGCTCAAATTGTTTTTGGGGCTCAAATTGTTTTTGGGAGCTTTTAGAATTTTTAAAACCTCGTTTCTTGTCGTGAGCGTCTTCCAACTCTTGTTCGAGGTCGGCAATTCGGCTTTGTTGCTTGACGACAATGTCGGATTGGTTGCGCATTTTTTGCTTCATTTCGAGCACTTCTTCAACTTGCGCTTCCATCCATTTCTTTTTGGCGTGATCGTCGTACGTGTCGAGGACGACCTGGACATTTAACTCATCATCCGGGTTGGCTGGGCCTTCGTCTTCGTCTTCGTCATCGTCTTCTTCGTCTTGTAATTCTTCCTCTTCTACTTCCATCGGCGTCTCTTTGAGTACTTCTCCATTGGCGTCTGCAGTTGCCGGCGTTGCATCTGCAGTTGCCGGCTTGGCGTTCGTATAGTTTTCCGTCTTGACGTCCCCGGCCGTCGCCGGCTTGGCGTCAGTGCAGTTTTCCGTCCTGACGTCCCCAGCCGTCGTCGTCGTCGTCGTCGTCGTCGCCGCCGCCGCCGCCTCCTGTTCCTTCTTCACGGCCGTTTTCTTCCTTTTCTTCTTCGCGTTCTTCTTGAGTCTTTTTTCCGTCTCTATCAAGTTTTTCATCTTATTCTTCAACATTTCCGGTTGGAGCTTCCCGCCGGCGCTGTACGCCGATGCCGGAAATTTATACACCCACTCGCGTTCGAAAAGCTGCGCCAACTTTTCCGCTTGAATATACACGAGCTCGTCCGGTTTGTTGTATGTGAACGCGTTTGCAAAGACTAAGCGCACGTCGTTGGCAAACTTATCGGGATTGGCATCCGTATAATACGTCGTTTCGAGCGGAACGCCGTTTTCGTCCTCCGGTTCTAAGCGTTTGAAAATCGTTCCGAAATCCATCGGGTGCGAGATGATGTCCAAATAATCCGGAATATCCAAAGCGATGGGATCGACTTTTTCTAAAAATGGGAACGCGTTTTTATCGGTCATCAGTCTTTGTAAGATAGCTTTGTATCGGTTAATCGGTCTGTTCGCTTTCGCCGCGTTCATCAACTTGGAATCTTCAGTATCGGCGCCGGAGGCGTCTTCAACGTAATCCTCTCGGGCGGCCTTACGTTTTTTACCCAATGACAACTTTCCTTTCTGTCGCCCTGGTCGCGTCATCGCTTTACCGACGATGCGTTCTCGACCATTCTTCCCCGCCGAGCGTAAATTCTGAACACCGAAGTAATAATCGTTCATGCACTGCGTGACGTGTTTTTTCATGCGATGATACGCCATATCGGATTCCTTAAACGCTTGTTTATTGTGCGTTGGCTCTAAACAATCCGCTTCGATGACGCCGAGCATGTCCTTCATCATGGTATTCGCTTGTAATTGACTCGCAAAACGTTGGTACAATCGAATCAAACGATTCTTATTGTATATATGAAATCCGCATAACTTGGAGTTTTCTTCGATGTACCCACAATGGACGGTAATTCCGTACGCCAAACCTTTTGGTTTGTATTCTGGAAAGACGTAATACTCTTTCGTCAATCGAGAGATTGGACAGCGAGGAACGATCTTCTCCCCGCGCAAATAAAACGCACACCTCGGTCGCAAGTACAAAACTTCCATGTACGATCTCAACGAATAATCTTCCGGCACGTCTAACGTGGCTTGCTGCCCGTCTCGGTGTTGTTGAAACACCGGGCGTCGAGACGTGTTTTTGCTCGATAAGCCTTTGTTTTTTGCATCCTCCGTATGGCCCAACATGCGAATATCGTTCTTGACGGAAAAGTCAAACTCGTGCTCTTTTCCACCCTCGCCATTGCTATCACGTTTGCGCAAATTGAACAAAACCACTCTCGTGCCGTGCGAACCTTGAATTTTATCCATCTCTTCCAACAACTCCTTCTCAGATTTCGTGAAGCAATAATTTTCAATAATCGCCATGTTCGACGACCACTCTGTTGCATCTGTCGGCTCCAACGCCACGTACCTCTTACCCTCATCTTCTATCTTCCACGAGAACATCGGGATCAAAATATCGTCCGCTGCGACCGCGTCTAAAAACGTTTGCGAAAGCAACGCGCAGTGCGCCAATCCATCCTTCTTCGTCAAAATAAACGCGTCGTCTGCTAAACGCATCGATCCAGATTTGAAGCCAATACCAAACCGACCAACGTTCCCAGAGACGTGTTCTTTATCGGAAAAACCAAACGATAACATGTTATTCAAACTCGATCGATCCATTCCAACCCCATCGTCTTGGACCGTGATGCAATATCCGCCTTTATCTCTCGACGGGTTCAAGACGTACGCGTCAACTTCGACTTTCGTCGACCCGCACTCGCGATCTTGCGAGTTGTCTAAAAGTTCTGCTAATGCACCCAGAGGCCACACGTGCGACGTGGCATTACCTACACACGCACGCACGCACAGAGTGCGACATAAAAGAAGAGCACGCTCGCTCGTCAGTGCGAAAGAAAAAAAGAGAGCGCATTTCCTCGAACGCTCGGCGCGCGCGCGCGCGCGAAAGATGAGAGACGATTTTCAAAGAGAGAGAAGATACCCAAAAAACGTACTCTTCAACATCCTCGGATGACTTTTACTGTGTTCCATCATGCGTCTATCCGCGTTCCCGGTCGTCTCGAACGACCCTCCGCTGTTGGTCGCTTGCATCGCGCCGGGGGCGGCCCATTTTTCTTTGTTGTTTTCGTCGTCGTTTTGGTGGTGGTGGTGGTCTTCTTCTTCTTCTCGGTGGGAGAGTTCGACGAATCGTTCCATGTCTTGCGTCGGCATCGAGGTGTTTTTGAGCCTCTGTCGTAAAGCGAAAAGAGAGGTGAGCGCGTTGTTTTTGGCGGGGTGCGAAAAGGTGCGCGAAAACGCGCGCGAAGCGTCCGCGACGCCCAAACGATCGCGTTCAAACCACGCGCGATACTTTTCTCCGTAGAATGCGCGAAGAAAACCGCTCGATCGCGCGTCGCGTGCGCCCTCCGTCGCGCGCTTCCCGGAAACACGCGAGAGACTTGGGGACGACGCACCATTGTTAAAATATACGCGCTGTGAAAAGGTTTTGAAATCGCTTTGGTGCCGTCGGTTCGTTTTCGAGCGCTCTCGTGTAAAGTGTTGTCTTCCGTCGTTTCCGCGTCGTCGATTTTTTTATACGGAGTCGCGCGGTTGTTGTTTTCGCGTTCCTTCTTCGAGTCGGTTTCGGAGATCGGTCGTCGTCGGTCGCGCGGGGCGTTCGCGCGCGCGCGCGTTTCGAATTTAGCGTTTTTTGGACGAGATCGTCGGGAAGATTTGTGTGTCGAATAAAACCCTAAACTCAACATCTTATTTTTTTTGGGGAAAAAATACGCGAGTTCGAAAACCAACGAGGGGAGAGGGATATTCGGACGCACTTTGAGACGCAGAAGCACACACGCGCTTTACACACGCGCGCATAAAGAGAGAGAGAAAATGACTTCGACTTCGACGACGACGAACACGAAGAAGAAGAAACGAATGAGGACGCGACGACGAAGAATTTTTTTTGCGAGCGAAGGAAACTTTCGTCGTTGTTTTCGCGTCGTTGTTTTCGCGTGTTTTTGGGTGCTGGTGTCGAAGGCTTTAGAGGAGAAGGAGACGTTGTTTTTGCCGAGGTTGGAGTTGGCGTCGTCGCCGTCGTCGTCGTCGTCGTCGTCGTCGCGGGGAAGGCGAACGACGTTGGATGAGAACGAATCGCTCCTCGTTCGCGCGCGGTTGGAAAATGGAGACGGGTACGAGAATAAAGTGTACGTGAAGTTTGCGTTGGGGACGATGAGAAAGGGCGAGGAAGGTGACACAATCGAAAAGTTTCAAAAGATGCGAGACGATGGAGAATATCCGGACGAGACGGCAAACGATGGCGTGTACGCGGTCGCGGTGGACGTCAAGAAAGAACTCGAATCGAAAAATGGAGACGTGGTTTTGTTTCGCGCCGAAGCGTGGAAGAAGGGGGACAACAGACCGTTGCGTTCGCCGAAGGAAGACGCGAAGAAAGACGACCGGGAGGTGTCCGTGGTTTCAAGGAAGTATCCTTATTACGCGGTAGCTATTGTGAGTGCGAGTTTAAAGAGCGAAACGACTTTGCCTGTTTTACACGTTCTACGAACGAACGAACAAGACATGACGACCGATCGTGGGACGATGGCGAAAGTTTTCTTCGATGGGAAGTTTTACGAAGACGTGAAAATACGTAGACGTGGATCCGGTCGAGACGAAGTCAACGTAGGCGTGGAGTTGCCACCAAAAGATTGGCCGAAACATAAGTTTAAGTTTGACTTTAAAGGCAGACAATTCGTGTGGAGCAAAAACGAGCCGGCGGTAGAGGAGTTCAATTTGAACTCACAATGGCAAGAGCCGGGCGAAGAGACTTACATGCGATTAAATTTAGCGAACGCAATCATGGACGCTGCGAAAGTACCCGCGCCAACGACTTTTCACGTGCATGTTCAAGTCAATGGCAAATATTACGGACTTTTCTCGTTTGTAGAACAAATCGACAAGTCCTTTCTTAAGCGCCGAAAAATGTGGGACAAACAAAATTCTCTGTATAAAGCCGTGAACTGGAAGTACTCTAATCTTCGAGCGCCGAATCCGTCTTTATCGAAATGCCCGTGGGCGACTCCAGATTGGCCTCGACGATGGTCCGAACAAGACGGGTACTGTCCTCAAATTTGGCGGAAGAGTTATCCTAAAAAGTCCAAGACCGTAGACGATTTGTGGGATTTCACGACAAACATCGCGCGAGCAAAAAAATACGCCCTCGGTACGAACCAACAAGTGTATGCCGAGAAATTATTGTTCAGAATCTTAGATGTTCCGTCCGTGATTAACGAAATGGCTGCACAAACACTTATTTTGAACAACGACCGATGCGCAAAAAATTTTTACGTTTTTCGAAACGCAAGAACGAAACAATGGAGTCGTTTACCGTGGGATTTAGAAGACGCATTACCGGCGGATAACAGATATGGTCTTGCTTTGTGCCCCAAGCGCGATTGCTCTCCTAAAAGCACTCGATACTGCGTTTTAACATGCGAAAAATTCAACTCACCGTTATATTGCGATCCGGAACACCCTCAAGATATATTCTACTCTGAAGGTATCGCTCAAGAAGCTAAGAGCACGTACAACGAGCTCGTCAACGTCATTCTGAAAACTAATCGAACGAGAGACATGTACTTCGCGCGGTTACGGACGCTGATGAACGATATTTTAGGTACCAACTTTATCGAACGGTATGTAGCGAAAATATTGAAAAAGATTAGACAGGACGCGTTGAGAGATTCCGTGAAATGGAAAGTTGGCGGCATTCGATCGATCGATCAGGGCGTTTTGCAGTTGTTATCGCAAAGCGTAAAGTTACGAAGAGAACAGCTGTTCAAGACGTATTCAAATATGATTCCGAAGACGGTTACTGAACGAGAAATTTTGGAAAACGTGAAAGTAAAAGCGTTTTCGAATATGAACGATACTATTGGATTACGGTTCTGGATAGAAATAAAAAACAGTTTACTCGTAGCTGCGGACATTTCTGAATACTCAATTACATGTGAAAATGTGAAAGTTTGGACGTTTACTCCCGGCACCGTGTTAGATGCGCACCATTCGATATACGTCGTAGCCGATGAGAGGAACTTCTTGGACGATATCAGAAATGCAAACAAAAGCGGTGGCCAACAAGAAGAAAAGTACTTCTTCGTGCAACACGGCCACGAGAAACTTGTCGAGCAACTGGAAAAATGTTTGAAGAAGAAAAGAACGATTAGCCCTTTTGCCGAGAAGAAGGCGTTTTTCAACATCGAGCCGAGAGAGGTAAACAAAGAGCTGAAAATGCTCTCGTCCTCTCCGCTCTCCATCGACTCCTCGAATTGTACCGAACCCGAAGCCGGGCCGTGGGAAGAGTGGGGCGAGTGTTGCCGAGGAAGCAAATGTGGGGTCTATTGTGACGAACCCAGCGCCTCGAGAGGGCGTCGGAGAGAACTCAACTTTACCAAGTTCATCGACGAGCTTCTTCGAGAGGAGGAGAGCGATAAAACGAAACGACTTTGCTATCCGAGTTTAACAGCAAATTGGCAAGTCGATAAGCAATGCGGCGCGGAAAAGTGCGGAGAACGTCGTTTACCGTACACCTGTACGTCGGCGCTTCAATATGCGAAAAAAATAGATTCTTCTTCGTCCGATCTCGTCCTTTTCGGGGTCAGCAAATCTGAATCCGGATGGGATTCCTCCTTTTCGTGGGGAGTGAAGGAGCGAAATAATATTGCCATTGGTATCGACGGTCGCAAAGAAACCAATGGTAATATCGGAAGCGTCAAAATGCAGCTGTACGGTAAAGGCGCGTTCGCCTTGGGCAAAAAATTCAAAGACGGCAAACTCCTCGTTGAAACGTTTTCTCGATTCAACAACTTGAACGTTCTCGTCGCGAGAGAGCGGTACCCGCAACCTCTTCCGAGGCTCACTCTACAAATTGAATTTTACTTTTGGCGCGAAGGCGGCGTGTTTTCAAACAACGACGCGAATGTTATCTTCTCCTCGGAAGTGCGGTTCGAGGATAACACAAACGATGGATGGCAAAGCGGCTGTTACGACAAAGCGTTCGCGAGTTTCAAAACCGACTTCGTGCGAGGTGGTGATTCCAAAGGAAATCAGCGAGAAGCTCTCTCCGACTTTCTCCAAAACAGAAAACAACTCTTCGAAAGCTCCGACACGGTCACCGTCAAAGTAGTCGTTCGGAACAAGTCTCGAAAATCACCGCTCGTTCTATACATCGGTTCTGTAGCATTTGTCATGTGAGATTTTACAATGAATTACAAATTTATTTATTAAGCCACCACACCGCCTCCTTTCTTCGCTGCCACGGCGGCCCCAAACAACTTCCCTATATCCAATGGGACTCCAGTCAGCGCATATATCAATGCAAAGCCGCCGAACATGTACGCGAACGTTCCTAAAACGTTCACACAAAACACCGTGAGCCCAAAAGCGTACGATTTTTTGTTCCCAGGGACGTACTTTTGGAAAAACTCAACCAACTTATCTGTTTTGGGACTGATGGCGACGCTAAACGCGAATCGAGCGGGCCTGATAACATTCTGTATCATCCACAATCCGAAATAAGAGCTCGCGAAAATCTTTAACGACTCCGTGGAGGTCACCGGGGACTGTCCTGTCGTTTTGATCGACGTATACGTCGCTAAGAGTAAACTGGAGACGTAGAAGAGATTAGATACGAACCCATAACTGAGCAAACAGGCGGAGCCTAAAGAGGCTATCGTCTTCTTGTCGATTTTGGCGGAGGATTTCCACCAGTCTTTGAGAGATTGGAGAGAGAGTTGAGCGCTTGTCTTCGTCGTCGTCGTTCTCGGTTTGGATCGCTTTCTGTTTTGCGCGGTTGCGAGTTGGAAAGTAATTCTCTCCCCTAAAGAGAATGTAGAGCTGAACTTTTCTGTCGATGTTGATGATAAAAACGACGACGACGACGACGACGACGAAGATGACGCGACGACGAACGATTTCGAACGGCACCGGCACTGTCGTCTCGATGGCGTCGAGCCGGTGGCAACGACGCCGGATACATGAAGAAGTCTCGACATATCTATTTTATGAAGAGGTCGTTACGATGAACGTGTTTTTTTTTGTGCAAATTTCCGTTGACGACACAAAAGTTCTTTTCATTCTAAAAATTGTACATCACTAAAAACGAGCGACCCGCACGCAAGCTCGCGAAGGCATCGCGGCTCGAGGAGCGGAAGAAGTAGGCTTACGCCGTCCCCGCCGCCTTTGCCGATTATAGCTCTTCTTGTTATTTCTCGTCATCGCCTCTTCTTCCGGAGGAGGATCTGGGAGATCCGCTCCCGGGACGGTTAATCCGAGTGCAGATGCGTTTTGAACCGGTTTCCATTTGACTACGAGATGGTTTTCGGTCGGTTTGTTTAAAATAGCCTCAGCTAAGAGCCAACCCGAGTGCATTCCCGTCTCCACACTCGGGGACTGGTCGTCGGTTGTGAGCCAATCACCACACACGCCGACGGAGGCGTTAGTGTCCAGCAAGTACTCGGTATTCGCTACAGTCAAACCATTCGCTGCACCCCACAATTGCAGTTTGGAGAAAACGATATTGTTATTAAGCACGTCCGGAGCTATATTTAAGGTCTTCTCCAACTCGGTTACTAAATCTAATTTAACTTTATTCGCGACCGCTTCCGGAATGGCTTCTTGCGGACATTTGTTCCTTTTGCCGTATAAAGGAGTCGACAAAAGCGTAATCTCTCTCACTGTTTCGGTCTTCTTCTTCTTCTTCTTCTTCTTTTTCAAAGTGTTATTACCAATGTACGCTAAACGCTCGTTCTCTACCACGTGTGCGCCATCAAACGCGTCCAATTTTTGCATCGTCTCTTCGTCTAAGTTCCCAATCGCCACGTTCACAGACCAAATACTCGACAACACCAACTCTCGTTTCTTATACAAAACCTCCCTCGGTTTTATTCCAAATGAGGCCTTCAGTGCCTGCAAAATCTTCGGACTTTCATTCGCATTCTCCGTGTTCACCGCCGTCTTCATCAAATTAAACGCGCATTTACCATTGTGCGCGATGACGACAAAATCATACTCGCCCAACTCTCTATAATTTTTTCTCGTTTGATCTTGCGTGTTCGCTAAGACCCACTTCTTATTACCACATTTTCGCATGGAACCAACCCATTGCGGGCGCTCTATTTTGTTCTTGTTATCGCTCGCGACATCTAAAAATGAATCCTCTAAATGCCTGACGAACGCGCGAAACCCGTCGACGGAAGCGTATCTAACCAAACCGTCGTCATCAAATTTTTGCGCGTTATTTCCTGGCGATATAATCCCGTATCGATCGTTATCGATAACGTACAACTCGTTTCTATCAATCGCAGCTCGGCAATATCTTGAAAATGGCGTATTCTCGTCCTTCACGGAAAAATACTGCGCCGCGTGATCGAACTCGAAACCGGCCTTCGGATAAACTCTGGAAGATGCCCGTCCACCACAGCTTCGGTTTCCCGTGTCAAAGACGGTGATGGAATCGATGATATCGTTGCTTTCCGATAAACGCTGAGCGCACGCGAGACCGCTGATGCCACCACCGATGATGGCGACATTTTTACCCATGCGCGTGTCGGTGCTTTTTAAAGTGCTTCTCTCGCGCTGTGCTGAATTTGTGAAGTTACTTTTGTGTTACATGCATACACGTGTTCGTTATAAAATATGCGGCGAGCGAAAAAAGACGGGCAGTGTCATTCGAACGTAATAATGAATGTGTTTTTTCTATTTGCATTACACGTTTCATCGTTGTTATTACAGAATGGAACAATCTTCCTTGCTAGGTGGTTGGTAGGAACCTAAAACTACTTTACTATAGTAATACTGTTATTATTTTTGCTACGCAGCGCTCCCGTGTCATTCTCTCGCGCAATCCTCTTCTTCCTCCTCTCGTCTCCATTTTTCTCTCTGGTCTTCATCTTTCAATGTCTCCGCGACGATTTTAGCGACGGTGTGATCGAACCCTCGTCGTTGCAACCACGCGAACAAACGTCTCGTCTTAGCCTCGGAATCGTCGTTTAAATATCGAGTAGATGAGCCGGAAACCCACTGCTTTCGAGCGGAAGCGAAGAGTTCGCTAGCGCGTTTCCCGACCACCGCGCCTTCGTCATCTTCTGCACCAGAAACGTCCACGTCGGATTCGTGCGTAAAACGCAACGCGTTGTTATTATTGCTATGACCTCCACTACCAGTACACGCGTCTTCGTAATCCCTGCACACGTTCAACAACTCCTCCCTCAACGACCGTTCCCAATCCGCGTACACCTTCCACAACCCGTCTTCGATATCATCTTCGTTGACCCCGCGTTTCTTCAACTCGCTCGCTACTTTCCATTTGTTCCACCGGGATTGTCTCCATTTCATTCTCGCCCATTGTTCGCTGTATAATTTATCCGAGTGTAATCCTAACTGTTCGATTTCGTCCAGCGCCTCTCGCGCGTCTTCGATATCGTACCCTTTGTCTTCGACCAATTTGATTTCCAACTCTTTCTTCGTCGAACGAATTAGTCGTGTTTTGGCCCACACAAAACCGCACCAAAAAGTGCCCTTCGATTGATTGGGGAGATAACCTTTTTTTTTTTAATGATGCGCGACGCATCATCGTCGCCGCCGCCGCGCGCAAACGCGAGATGGGCCGTCGGTCGTCTCTCGATGCGACGACCACCGTAACGACGACCGCGCGACGCACCGTTAAAAACTGACTCTTTACCACGCGCCTCTGTCACTCTCATTCCTCCTCCCGGCGATCCCGCACACACAGAATTGGTCTCCCCGCGAGAAACGACCAACTCCCAAAAATCCTCCGGAGCGTTTTCCACGGATTCGTACCAAAGCGAACCGCACGTCGAACGGGTGATCGTGTGCGCGAATCAATTACCGCTGAAAATGACGAAACTGAAAGAGACGAACCAATTTGGGCACACGTGGGAAATCGAAGCAGATGGAGACTCAATCTATGACCAGATGCGAGAAGGCGTCTTGAACGACGGGGACTTTAAGCACGTGGTAAACGTCGGGGTGTTGCCGAGCAACGTGTGCGAAATTGAGAGCGAAGAAGAGGACGCGTTGATGAGGGATTTGCAGAAAAGGTTCAACTGCGTACCAGTAATGCTAAACCCAGAGATGAAGGAGAGACATTATAAAGGATTTTGTAAGGAATATTTGTGGAACATGATGCATTACGTGTTGCCGATGGGACAGAACGAGCAGAGGTTTGAAAAGACGTTGTGGCAAGCGCACGTCGGCGCGAATAAAATTTTTGCGGACACGCTGATGGAAGTAGTCAGCTCCGAAGACGACCATGTGTGGATTCAAGATTATCACCTGATGATTTTACCGACGTTTTTACGGAAAAGGTTTAATTCTATTAAGTGCATGTTCTTCTTACACACGCCGTTTCCTTCTTCGGAGATTTTCAAGACGTTGCCGAATAGAGAGTTGATTTTGAGAGGGTTGTTGAACGCAGACGTTGTTGGGTTTCACACGTTCGATTACGCCAGACACTTTTTGAGTTGTTGTACGAGATTGTTAGGTTTGACGTATACCACCAATCGCGGGTCGCTGTGTATTGACTATTACGGAAGGCAAGTATCGGTGAAAATCTGTCCGACGGGCGTGAAAACCGATCGATTGAGAGAGGCGTTGACGAGTCCAGGGGCGGTGAATATACGGAATGACATGTTACGAACGCACCGAGGGAAACGAATATTATTGTCGATTGATGATTTTGACGTTTTTAAAGGCATAGAGTTGAAATTAAAAGCCTATCAGACGTTGTTGAGGGAACATCCGAAGTTGGTCGAATCGATCGTATTGTTGCAGATTTGTAACCCAGCGCGGGCGAAGAACGAAGACGTGGAAGATTTGCGAGCGGAAGTGCACAGGTTGGTAAAAGAGATTAATGGTGCGGCAGGTACAGAGGTGGTTATATTTCGAGAACAGGCTGTTCCTTTACACGAAAGAGCGGCTTTGTATTCCGTCGCGGATGTGACCGTGGTAACCGTCACCAGAGACGGCATGAACCTCGCGCCGTACGAATACGTCACGTGTAGACAAGGTCCGAGAGACGAAGAGAAAGCAACAAGGGACGGGTATGCGTTGCCGAGACAATCCAGCTTAATCGTTTCCGAGTTTACTGGCGTATCTCCATCCTTATCCGGGGCATTTCGCGTGAACCCATGGGACGTGGACGACGTCGCGGATGTCATCTACAAGGCGTTATCCTTGAGCTCTAAAGAAAGCGAGATGAGACACGAAAAACACTGGAAATACGTCGGCGAACACAACGTCGGATTTTGGGCAAAAAGTTGTTTGAGCGAGTTGCAAAGAACGTGCGCGCGAGCGTCGTCTTCGAGAAGTTACGGTCTAGGTTTCGGTTTGAATTTCAGAGTCGTCCAACTCGATTCGAGCTTTCGTAAGTTAGATGCGAACAAATGCGTCGGCGCATATCAGAAAGCGAGAAAACGAAAATTATTTATCGATTACGACGGGACGCTCGTGCAGTTAGCTTCCTTCAACCAACCGCCGACGTCGCACTTGACGAATTTGTTGACCTCTTTAGCCGCCGATGAGGCAAACACTTTATGCATCGTTAGTGGACGCGAAAAAGCCACCTTGGACGAATGGTTCGGTAAAGTGCCGAATATTTCTTTAGTCGCCGAACACGGATATTGGTACAGAGGAGACGATACGAACAACGAGTGGATTGAATTAGCACCTCCTGGTACGGCTGAACACGTCGCGGAGTGGAAAGATACCGTGTTGCCGATTTTAGAACAGTACATGGAAGCCACGGATGGTTCGTTCATTCAAGCCAAGGGAAGTTCATTCGTGTGGCACTATCGCGACGCGGATGCAGATTTCGGTAACTGGCAAGCGAAAGAGTTGGTCGATCATTTAGAAGGCGCTTTAGAGCACGATTCAGTGGATGTTCGCAGAGGGAACAACGTCGTTGAAATTACAGCACAGGACGTCAGCAAACGCTTAGCGGTTGATCGCGTGTTATCAAGAGAACAAACCAATACTGACGCGGTGGATTTCATTTTATCCATCGGAGATGACCGCTCGGACGAGGAAATGTTTATTGCTATTGAAAATAGAACAGAAATGGACGCATCCTACGCTGGGTGTTCTACATTTTGTTCCACTGTCGGCCAAAAACCGTCCAAAGCGCCGTATTACGTCGACGACGTCGAGGATGTCATCATGCTCTTGCAAGCGTTGGCGCAATTCGATGTCTGCCACATTCGATGATATGTTGACTTTGTTTGAGCGGAGAAAAATACACGGAGAGAGAGAGAGAGAGAGAGAATTGAAGTAAATTACATAAATATAATAACAATACGACCTGCAAATTCATTTAGGAAAAAGTAAAATCCGCTCGCGCGTGTATAGCAAACGTATTTGTGCAAATGTGCAAAAGATTTTAAACATCACATATATATAAACAAAAACACAGATAAAAAGCTACATTTATACACGTGCATTTCGACATCTGGAAATGCACACGCTCATCGATGTTATCAAATTAATAGTACTTTTGTCCGGCTTGTCTGGTATCCACTCCGTTCACGAGTACGGAAAGGTCGTTCCCAGCCTGCGCAACCATTCTCACCTTAACCTTGTCCTCTTTGGTCAACGGCTGATGCTCGATGTATGCGTCGATCCCGCCATCAATAATCTTCACTTGCGAATATCCCAATTTCCCCGTGATTAATTTGTGCGCCAACTCCGATCGAAACGTCCCGTCGTCGCACGCCAACAAAATTCGGCTCAACGAGTTTGGAAACTTCTCTTTAATCATGGCCAAAAAGGCTGGGTTGGAGACCGGGTTCCCATCATCATCCATCGCCGCGATCGGGATTTTCTCCCACGAAAACTTCGACCCGGTTTCCATGACTTCCTCCGGGGATCGGATGTCCACCAAGATGAATCCTCGGCCCAGCGTTTCTTTCACGTCGGTGACTTTGACTTTCACCGCTTCCACCGTAGCGACTTCAGCGGACACGACGCATCGACGCGACGTGGATTTCATTTGGCGCTTTTCGGCGCTCGTCTTTAAAGACGACGTCGATCGAAACGCGAGCGACGAGGCGTTTTGTGCGGCGGAGATAGTAAAGCTCATTCTTTTTTGGTATGTGTAGGTGTGGTCGCGTGCGAGATAAAGTGTGGCACGGGTCGACTAATCCAAAAACGTGTTGTCTGTCTCTCTTTTTCCCTTTCGCACGTAAAAAGGACCACAAAAAACGTGGGGGTCTCGACGCGTTTCGTGGCGCAGAACGCGTACACGTCGTCGCTCTTTTTTTTGCCTCCTCCTCCTCCTCCCTTTTTTTTTTTTTTTTTTTTTTTTTTTTTTTT